>JANRMT010056771.1:0-21823 GCA_026402145.1 Polypterus bichir lapradei
GTGTGTGTGTGTGTGTGTGTGTGCGTGTGCGCGCGCTCGCGCTACACAGAGAGAGAGAGCGTGAGCCAGCCTGCTCCTGTAGCTGAGGGAGGGAGGGGCTTTGGTGGTGTGTGTGCTACAGAGAGAGAGAGAGAGCGCGAGCGAGCCAGCTCGTGTAGCTAATCAGGGAGCCTGGGTGTTTTATGTGTTATTCAATGTTTTTACATTAGTTTACTATTACACTGTGCATTCTATGGTGTAATTAACTATATTTGTGCTTAATCTTTACATATTTTTACATATTTACATACAGTTTGTACGGTCTGGAACGGATTAATTGTATTTACATACAATCCTATGGGGGAAACTGCTTCGGTTCACGACCAACTCGGTTTACGACCAAAGTTCTGGAACGAATTATGGTCGTGAACCGAGGTTTCACTGTATATTTGCATCCATTCCCAATCTTAACACTCAGAAAATTATAATGACACAACTTTAATTGTGTTCTAAATCCACTCTTAGATAGGACTTCTACAACAGGGGGAACGGCATCTAACACTGCAAAGATAATTACAAAGTTTATAACTGATCACAACTTATCAGACCCCTGGAGGTTTTTAAACCCAAATTCAAGAACATATTCTTTCTACTCACCAGTACATCATTGCTACTCAAGGATTGATTACTTCTTTATAGGTAATAACTTCTTGCCTATGATTAAATCTTGCAAATACAATGCTATTGTTATTTCTGACCATGCACCTCTGATCTTGGAGCTAAAGTTACTATGCCCCACACTCACCTCACAGATGGCATCTCAACCCGCTTCTATTAGCAGACGAGAACTGTACAGAATTTATATCCAAAAAAAAACAGTTTCTTCCTAGAGACAAAAACATCCCCAGAGATTTCTGCAGGAATACTCTGGGAAACTCTTAAGGCCTTCTTAAGAGGACAGATTATCTCATATCTTTCCCACAGAAATAAATTAGAAACCAAGAAAGTAGCAGAGATAAAAAGCGAAACTACTAGAATAGATGAAGAACATGCCAGGCTTCCAAGTGAGGCTCTACATAGGAAAAGGCAGGCTCTGCATTCAGAACTCAACCTCTTGACAACTAAAGAAACTGAACAACTAATTTATAAATCTAGACATCATTACTATGAACATGGAGAGAAAGCTAATGAGCTTTTAGCTCAACAAATTTACAAGCAAGTAGTCCGCAACGCAATCACAGTAATCACCAACAAGAACAGAGACAAAATCATCGACCACAAAAATATAATGCACACATTTAGAGACTACTGTAAATCCTTATATTCTACTGAGTTTAAAGAAGACAATACACAATCTAATGCATTTCTGGATACATTACAGATACCACAAATAGACACTTTTAGTGCTGAGGAACTCGATAAACCTCTGCCGTTATCAGATGTCACACATGTGCGAGTAGGAGGCAGCTAAAAGGCTCAAGTAATTGTAATAAAACATTTGACCAGGGGGCGGCGGAGTGCGCTGACTGTCTTTCTCAGTTCCCTACAGACCTTTCCTGGGAAATCCTGCAAGCTTCCGGCCCCTTTGATGGTGTTACTTCCAAAGCCGGCCCCTTTGATGATGTGACTTCCGAAGCCGGCCCCTTTGATGATGTCACTTCCTCTCAAGACCTTTAAAGCCTCCATCTTAGGCTACTATAGCAGTTCTGTTTTGGACTCTGTGAGATGCACATTGATTTTTTGATAAAGGAAACTATTTTGCAGCTGGGAAAAACAATATGCGGATGGCTGCCCCAAACCTTTATAATGTCTTGGACTCGTGTTTATGACAGTGGTGTAGTCGGCAGGATACAGTCCCAGAAGAAACCGGGACTTGGACATGTAATGAACCAGGTAGGAAAGTACCGGGGCCGAGTTTCTGGGGGGGAGTGCGTTTGGGGGTCAGGAAGAACTCAGTACAGGCTCCGCTCCTCAAATACAACCCCGGGCTTATAACTTACCAAATGGAGAATGTAAAGGGGACATACAGGCGTAGGCTGGTTTCTGGGGATGAAACAAAAAGGGCTTATTATGTTCTCGGAGGAGAGAGCTGAACCGCCCATTGGGACTGAGGTCCCAGATAAATATGGGCTATCCCCAGTCCAGCAGGTAAAAATAATAAAAAACTGGACACTTGATCCTGAGAGATCAGTCCAGGAGCAGGCTATGACCCTCTGGGAGCAGGTGGTTGTGTGGCTAAAGCCATTTGAATTAACCACCTGCCAAATAGTACAACAGGTAACCTGTCTCCTCTTTTTAAAAGGTCTGCCTAAAAACTTTGCCCAGCCAGACTGGGGTGAATTCCATTCTATGGAAGAGCTTATAAAGCTCTTGAAAACACCCAAGCCAGTCTTAAACTCTGGGAGAGCAGAACGGCCCTCTAGTGGATTTCTTAGAGATCATGTCCTACTGAATGAGTCTCTTACACATACATCGGAGCCTGTTTCTGTGTTCCCGGGCCACCGGGCGTGCAACCTACCCGGGAGCGAGGCGGGATGTAGGTGGAAGGGGGGAGATAGTTTGTGTGCTCTTGCCAACCCCCTGACGTGTTCAAATACAGGATTTGTAGTCATTAATGGTTATAAACTTCTTGCCCTTTTTGATTCCGGCAGCAACATTTCCATTGTTGATTGCCGATATGTTTTACCATGACAGAGAATTAAAAAAAAGACCAGTATTAAATGTATTCACGGAGACCTCCGGATGTACAACACCGCTCTGTGTTTCGTGAGTCAGGGAGGAACGCTAAAAAAACATCCTATGGCTATCCACCCTAATCCTCCCTTCTCAGCGATTCTAGGACAGGACTGGTCAGAAAATAAATGCGGTAAACAATTGACTACTCCTGATAAAAACTTAGGCCTCATTGTAGATGGGGATAACTCATCTCAAGCTGTCTCCACGCCGTGTACACAGCCGGCGGAGAGAGATATGGAAGCCCCCGAGGAGGACGCAGGCGAATACATCATCCACCCGCGCCTCGACGAGTCGGGAGGAATCCCCTCCCCTTGAGGTCAGACCGGACCCTTTCTCCAACATTTACTTTCAGTTCAAACAAACACCGGCTTCTTTTAAAAGGGAGCAGTGGAACGATGACTCCCTAAAATTTGCAAAAAATGCAATAGTCCTTGTCAACAGCCAACGCACACATCAGCCCATGCCACAAGGACCTCACTTTGTAATAGAAAATGATCTATTATATCGGGTCGCGGAACATGGGGCGGTGGTTCTGAAACTGTTGTTAATTCCATGAACTTACCAGCGGCAGGTTTGTGAATTAGCTCATGCCCACCTCCTTGGAGGCCATTTAGGCTCCGAAAAAACTTTAGAACGGATTAAGCTCAGATTTTATTGGCTGGGAATTAACGAGGAGGTTCGCCATTTTTGTATTTCTTGTCCAGAATGTCAATTGCGGCAAATTCCTAAGAAGGACCGTGCTCCTCTTGTTCCCCTTCCCTTAATTGATGTCCCCTTTGAACGAATCGGGGTCGATATTGTAGGACCCTTGGAGCCCTCAGCCCGAGGACATAAATATATATTAGTCCTCGTGGATTATGTGACCCGATATCCAGAAGTTGTTCTCTTGCGCTCAGCTACATCTAAAGCAATTGCACGGGAACTAGTAGGAGTATTTGCGCGTGTTGGTATTCCTAAAGAAGTCCTAACGGACCAAGGAACACCTTTTACCTCGGAGACATTCAGGGAAACAGCTAAGTTACTGAAAATAAAGCACTTAAAGACCGCGGTGTATCATCCTGAAATCGACGGTCTAGTGGAGAGGTTTAATCAGACTCTCAAGCAGATGCTTCGCAAGGTGGTCAGCGGGGATGGGAGGAATTGGGATCAACTCCTGCCCCTCGTTCTCTTTGCCTATCGGGAAGTCCCACAAGCCTCTACGGGGTTCTCTCCTTTTGAATTGTTATACGGACGACAATCCCAAGGTATATTGGATATTTTGAAAGAAGGTTGGGAAGGAGAGGCTCTTTCCTGTACAAATATTTTGGAATATATCGCACAGTTACGCGATAGATTTGAAAAAATTCGACCTATTTTAAAAAGTCATATGGAAGAGGCACAAGCAGCACAGGCCCGTTATTACGATCGTGGCACGACACTCCGAGAATTCCAGCCGGGGGATCATGTCATGGTATTAATTCCCACCTCTCATTCTAAATTACTCACCCATTGGCAAGGTCCTTATGAAATTAAGGAGAGAAAAGGGTTGGTCGACTATTTGGTGAAACAACCCAATTTTAGACCAACTGAGCGGGTTTATCATGTGAACCTGCTGAAGCCATGGAAGGAGAGGGAGCCAGATCCCTCCTCCGCTCAGCCCTGCTCATTCTTTGCTCACATAGACACCCTTAATTTCGGCGAGGAATTAACCTATAGACAAAGACGAAAGCTGGAATCAGCCATCCTGTCCGTCTCAGAGGTGATGAGTGAAAAACCCAGACGGACCTCTCTGATTGCGCACGACATAGTGACTGAACCAGGGGTTATAGTCTGAGAGCGCCCCTATAGACTTCCTGAGGCAAAGAAAGCAGAAGTGATGCTGGAACTAGGAGTTATTGAGGAAAGTTTTAGTCCCTGGTCCATCCCAATTGTCTTGATTAGTAAGCCTGACGGCAGTTGGAGGTTTTGCAATGACTTCCGTCGGCTTAACCGGGTCTCCCTTTTTGATGTTTATCCCATGCCTCACGTGGATGACCTCCTCGAGAGACTTGGACAAGCTGAATTTTTGACCACACTTGACATGACAAAAGGGTACTGGCAGATTCCTTTAACGGACTCCGCGAAGGTCAAGACCGCGTTCAGCACTCCTAGCGGACACTGGCAGTATCGTGTTCTTCCATTCAGGTTACACGGGGCTCCTGCGACTTTCCAGCGTCTGGTGGACAAAGTGCTCCAACCCCATAATGCGTATAGTGCTGCCTATCTGGATGATGTAGTCATCTATTCCAGCACATGGAAAGAACACGTACAGCAGGTCATATTGCAGACACTGGGAGAAACCGGGATTCATATTAATCCCAAGAAATGTTTCTTTGGATTGAAAGAAGCTAAATATTTGGGCTATCTGGTTGGTCGGGGTACTGTGAAACCACAGTGTTCAAAATTAGATGCCATTGTTAAATGGTCCCATCCGAAAACCAAGAGGCAGGTCCAAGCCTTTCTCGGGTTGGCCGGGTACTACTGCCAGTTTGTACCTCGGCGCCCTTGACTGATCTTATAAAGAAGAGGGCTCCTAATCATGTGGTATGGACTGACAAGGCAGACGCTGTATTTAGTGACTTAAAACAGGCTCTTACGTCAGCACCAATATTAAAAGCTCCTAATTTTTCTCTCCCTTTTATTCTCCAGACGGACGCTTTGGACACAGGTCTGGGTGCAGTGCTGCACCAAAGCATCGATGGTGTTGAACACCCCATCATGTACCTGAGCCAGAAACTGTTGGATCGAGAGACCAGGTATGCAGCGGTGGAAAGAGAAGCCCTTGCGATCAAATGGGCGATTATGCAGTTGAGGTACTACCTCTTGGGCTGGGAGTTCACTCTTGTGACGGATCATGCTCCATTACAGTGGATTGCCCTTCACAAGGAGTCGAATCCATGGGTCACTAGGTGGTTTCTTGACCTTCAGCCTTACAAGTTTTCGCTTATTCATCGTAAGGGTTCTCTCCATGCCAACGCAGGACGCCTGACCCGATGGTTCTGGGCTGGGGGGGGGGGGCCTTGTCACACACGTGCGAGTATGAGGCAGCTAAAGGGCTCAAGTAATTGTAATAAAACTTCCAACCAGGGGGCAGCGGAGTGTGCTGACTGTCTTTCTCAGTTCCCTACAGACCTTTCCCGGGAAATCCTGCAAGGTTCTGGCACCTTTGATGACGTCACTTCCGAAGCCGGCCCCTTTGATGATGTCACTTCTGAAGCCTGAAACTTTTCGCCAAGCACTAATCACCGTTTTTCCAAAAAAAATAAGGACTTATTACAATGTGCATCATACAGACCAATTTCACTTCTGAATAATGATGTTAAAATACTCTCAAAAATCATAGCTAGAAGGATGGAGAAGGTGCTCCCCTAAGTAATATCACAAGATCAAACTGGATTTATCAAGGGCCAACTCTTATCTTCAAATCTTCGACGCCTGTTTAATGTAATATACTCACCAACTAAATCAAACACCCCAGAAATATTATTATCATTGGATGCAGAAAAAGCATTTGACATGATTGAATGGAAATACCCTTATACTCTTTCAACCTTCGTGAACATATGCAGTTTTTAATATCTGGAAAAAATTTGGGATTAACTTGCTTAGAGATCTTTATATAGACAACGTCTTTGCATCCTTTGAACAATTACATTCCAAATTTAACATTCCAGCTACACATTTCTTTCACTATCTTCATATTAAGAACTTTGTTAAACAGAACCTTCCCGATTTTCCTCATCTTGCACCCTCATCCATGCTGGAAAAAATATTGCTCAATTTCAAGGAGTCAGACACCATCTCTGCAATATATAAAATTATTTTACAGTCATTCCCTTTCAAAGATCCAAGAGGACACTGGGAAAAAGATCTCTCAATTAATATATCAGAAAAGGAGTGGAAAGTAGCAATGCAGAGAATTCACTCGAGCTCCATATGCGCAAAGCATGCAATTATACAACACAAAATTATATATTGAGCACATCTGTCTCGACTAAAACTCTCCAAAATATTTCCAGGGCATGATCTAACCTGCGAACGCTGCAACCAAGTCCCAGCCTCACTGGGTCACATGTTCTGGGCCTGCACCAAATTAACATTATTCTGGACAAAAATTTTTAATTACCTCTCAGACAGCCTTGGTGTCACAATCCCTCCTAACCCATACAGCTGTGTTTGGGGTTCCTCCAGATGGGTTTAAAGTGGAGAAGGACAAACAAATTGTGATTGCATTCACTACACTTTTGGCACGCAGACTTATTCTGATAAACTGGAAGAACCCAAACTCTCCTCTTTTAAGCCAGTGGGAAAACGATGTGTTATACTATTTGAAATTGGAAAAAATCAAATACTCAGTTAGAGGATCTATGCAGACTTTTTCCAAAACATGGCAGGAACTAATCAGTAATATTTTAAAATAAGCTCTTAAAGCACAGAGGAAGCAATTATTTCTATATTTCTTTGTCTTCTGCATTCATCTCTATTGGCTTATCAAAGTTATTAATTTAGGTATGTTTACAAGCCTTAAATTTTACGCCGTTTGCCTTGGTCTCTCTCTCAGGGGTGGGGGTCGACTTATTCTTATTTTTACTTTTTGTAAAATTTTTTAGTTTTGTATGGAATGATTGCAATAAAATTAATAAAATTTCAAAAAAAAAAAAAAATGACCCCTTTTATTGGCTAACTAGAAAGATTACAATATGCAAGCTTTCGAGGCAACTCAGGCCCCTTCTTCAGGCAGGATGTTGATTACAAAGGTGTGTGGGGCGGGGTCACCTTCTATATATAAACACAATTTAAATGTAAGTCGTCTTCAAATAGACGGTGAGCCACAGCTTAGTGAGGATGTTTGGCACGATAAGACAACATTAGGGATCAAGGCCTTATATTTGGAGTGTGTTACAGACCATCTAATGACATCAATAGTTTCAATTTACATCCTTTTATAATATTAAAACACCAGTTTAAAGGGGGATTTTACAGTCATGGAGGGCTTTAATTACCTGAACGTTAACTGGGCTAAAATTACAAATAACAGAGGATAAGGACAGGAATTTATAGACGTAGCGAGTGACTGTTTATAACTCTGTGTCTTAAATCATCTGAGCCACATGAGGTTTCTTCCTACATAACATGACAAGGTCCTCCATAAGCCTCCTGTACGTCGACTCGTTTCTGTTAGTAATGCAGCCTATGATGGAGGAGTCCTCTGAGAATATCTGTACTTGGTGAGCACTGGTGTTATACTGGAAGTCCTTTGTGCTGAGAGTAAACAGGAAGAGAGACAGGACAGCTCCCTACGGTACTCCAGTATCACACACCACCATTTCTGACACACAGTCCCTCAGCCTCACAATCTGCTGTCTATTGGTCAGGTAGTCTGTGATCCAGAATATTGTGGGGGCATCAAGATGCAAAGTCTTGAGCTTTTCCCCAGTCAATGAGACAGAATGGTGTTAAAGACAATGGATAAACTCAAAGAACATTATGCTGACTGGGATGCCAGCTTTGTTCAAGTGGGAGTAGACTCCGTGGATCATGGAGATCAGAACATCCTCAACATGTACATGTGTCTGATAAGCAAACTGCAGAGGAAAGAGATGTTCTGAAATCAGAGGTTAGACCTGTATGAGGACCAGCCTCTCAGAGATCTTCATGATGTATGTTGTAAGAGCAACTGAAGTCCTCAGGATCACTGAATCACAATGTGAAGAACAGGAGTGCCAGTGAACAGTCAGTGTGGGTTTGGATGAGGAGATTGTGTCACACTAGTTAGGTGAAGTTGTATGAGGAAGGAATAAAAGCAGATGACTAGAGAGGTGTAAAAGAAGTGTGAATAAAGGGCACATTCTGTCGGTGAATTGACTGAAATCCACAAGAAGAGAGAGATGTGGGGTGAGGAACCTTAGTATTACATGTAGGAAGTAAACATTTAAGATTAAAATACACAATCAGAGGTCTCAAACTTGAAAGAAGAAAGGCCTGGGAATTGTAGTGAAATGCTTATCACTTACATCAAGACAGTGGACAGGAACCATGAACAAGGCAAGCAGAATTTCATGTCATATAGCACCCCCATGTGGAGTACAAGTCACGTTAGGTTATACTAAAGCTTTATGACACACTGGTGAGGCCTCATCTGGAGTGTTGTGTGCAGTTTGAATCTTCAGGAACATAAAGTCTGTTTCAGCAGTAAAGAAAGTCCAGAGAAGATCAACAAGGCTGATTCAGAACTGAGAGGTCTGCACTTTGAGGACAGACTGAAGGAGTTAAACCTTTTCAGCTTAAACAGAGGCAGATGAAGATGTCATAAATTAAGTTTTTAATGTTATGAAGGTAATTCTGATGGTGGATAAATTTTATTAAATTCGATGGAAACTTGATAAGGGTAAATAGATGTTAACGTTTTTCTCCAGGAAGAGAACAACAGACATAAGCAAAAAGTGTGGTGGAGAGTAGGACTTTAGGACCCTCAAAATCTGACAGTGTTATTTTGGAGAATATTAAGAGAATAAGATTAGTGAGCTTATTGAGATGAATGGCCTGATCTTGTCACAATTGTTCTGATGTTCTAACTGAGGAGCAGAGTCCTGGAGGAGCTGATGACCGGAGACACAAGACCAGTGGCTTACCTTTAATACCATCATCAATGGGAGTGGGCTGGAGGCTGGCCTGAATGTTCATCAAGAGGTCTGGTCCTGGTAAAATAAGAAGAAGAGTCAGTTACAGCAGTAAAGAGGAAGATTAACAAAAGTATATATAAGTACACAGTGAGGTACACAACCAGAAAAATATCAAAAATGAAGGTGCACTTTGTTTGGCCACAATGAAGACTTAAATTAACTGTCCAGGAAAAAAAACAAGAAAATGACACACCAGACAGTATTAGGAACAGCAGACATATTGTGTGTTTATCATTCTGAGGAGATCAGGAGGCAAAGTGGAGAGCAGGGACTCTTTACTGAGGCCTCAAGGGAACAACAAGCTTCATGGGGATTTGAGGGGGAAACTTCTGAAAATACAAACATGGATGAGCATGAGTGTGGACATCTGGGGGCATCTAAAGCTCATGTTTACACGCACCGACATCAGGGGTGTCAGAAAACAACAGAATCTGTGACTTCCTGGTAAAGTAAAGAAAAAAAAATATTATTACTGATTATCCTGGTGGGCTGTAGGTGTAGGTTTATAAAGTGTAGAAGGGGTGACATGCAAGTTAAATGTGAGGTCATGACAGGTCGCACATAGGTGACAGTAGCACACCAGTTACTAAATAGTATGGTGGGACCAATGACCCCTTTTAAAGACTTTAATAAAAACCTAAAAGAGAAAATCAGAGGAACAGGAGGAAGTGTTGGGATTGACGGCCATCAGGCAGATGTCTCGGTGTAAGTGATAGACCTGACAGTTGTGTGTCCAGTGGCCGTCAGACAGTAATGTTGTGTTTTGTGTTCCTGTGTATCTCACTTTGTCTCCTTTTGTGATTTGTGCACATTATTGTTTTGATCTCTCTCAAGACCCCATTAACTCACCACGCTCTGTCACCTCCTCCAGTATTCTTGTCATGTTTGGTGATGGAAATCTCACAAGTTCTTCAGCCAGCGCCTCCCATAAGCTCACCAGTACCACACTCTCCATCTTCATTATGTCATTGATGAAGGACTCTGCACCTGCTCGCCCCTCAGACTTTTCTTTGGCTTTAAATCTCTGAAAAACAAGCAAGTGGCCAGAGGGCTTGATTTAGAAAAAAACCACTGGGGGAGAAGAGCAGAGTGGTCAGTAGGGTCTTGTGACCTCACAATAACAGAAACACCGGCTATGGAGGGTCAGACAGTCTCAGATGATTCTCCTGAGCTCACCTTCTCTGCTCAGCTCTCTGTGCCTTGTACTCACAAAGAGACCCACCTACCTTGGCCTCAGCGTTGGTGAGGATGTTCTTGGTGGCCAGGTTCTGCAGGATACTCGTGATGTCGTATTCAATCACATAAGCCAGGTAGGGCTTGTAGAACTCTGTGATCTTGAGGAGATCCTCATGAGAGAAGGTTTGTATTACTTTAGGAAACTTCTGTGTTAAACCTGCAGTGGAAACAGAAAATGAAGAGATGTAGGTGTGATGGAGGCTGAGGGATGAGAATTTAGTCTGACATGACCGCTTCTCTCAGTCCTAACTAGTGGCCTCATCTATTCACACAGTAAATATGAGAGAATAACATCAATGACAGGATGGACTGGTCTCATAACACAGTGGAGCTGCTGTATATAAGAAAGGGCAGAGCAGACCCTTTTTCAGCAGAGACTGTGCTCCCTTAATGTGGGTAGTGACATCCTTTACATGTTCTACAACTCTATGATGGCCAGTGTGGTTTGCTCAGTCAGTAATATCCCTACAAGAGAGGACCACCAATTCAACAAGATGATTAACAAGACACTCAATCACTGACCACAAAGCTCAGGTTTGGAGGAGTGGATGTTTGACACACTGAATGAGCTCTGATCTACAAGACTCAAAGAATAATAGCTGTCTCAGTCACTGGTGTGTGGTCAGCATCCAGCTCCAAAAGAAATTACCTGACTTTAAACAGCAGCCTGTGGTGATAAAATTGAATCAAAGTCCTTTCCAGTTACAGATCCAGTGCTTTATTTTGTTTATCAGGTTTAGCCTGAGTTCAGTTTGGAGTTTCAAGTCTTAAACATGAATGTCCTTTTGGGTGCCTTGTTGTGTGAAGGCGTCTCCACAGACATGTCAGCTCATCCTTGAATTATGTCTTCATTCTCAGATGACTCAGATGACCACAATGTTAGTAGAGGTGTAGTTTTTGCCCCTCATTTTACTGTTCAGGTGGTGGTAGTGCATTCGGCTTTCTGCTTCCCTGTTTATTTATCAGGCCTTGTGTGCCACAGAATGCCAAGCCAAATGGGACAATACCAACTTGTCCTACAGTGGAGTGGAGCTACTGGCGCACATCACAACCAACTTTTGCTCCAGCAGTAAATGTTTTTTTTTTTCTAACTTTAACATCCCAACTTTTTTATTAGTGTATGTGTGTGCATTATGATTTTGTGATGTCTATAACTGTGTTTAACCTGTGAACTCATTACAGCACTCTGAGCCTGCACTTGGTGAAGAGCAACAGACAAAATAAACTGAACTGAACTGAAATAGTGACGTCACAGGATCTGCTTGTCAAATTATATCTGATTACTGAGGTGCTGTTGGTCGGCTACTCCTGCATTTGAAGAGTGCGGTGAGTGGAAATTCAATGTCATGTGATGTTGTTGCATCCAACCAGCTTGACCTCCTATTTTTCACGTAATCTCTCAGCCACACACAGCAGTAGTGAAGATGAGGCACAATTGGCAGAGTTGGCTTTTATGGTAATTTTCATAACAAGTTTGGACTTCTTGAAGAACAAGCCCCCCGTTCTTTAGACAATTGGCTGCAGTGCCTCTTTAGTATGTCAGCTGATTTTTAAAGTTGTCTTGTTGTCCTCTGAACAGTTTGCTTAATGAAACCTGCATATGAGGGAGTGAAGGGTACTAACAAGCCTGCCACTCTCAGCTTTCACAGGTACAACTTAACTTAGCTGCACATTTATATTAGTAATAAACCAGAAGAGCATTTAAAGATAACGGTGTTCAGGAGTCAAATGAGGTCTCTGTCTCTCTCTCTCATGTTTTCAGATTCATTGTGACTCCTAGAAGGAAAACCAACTGCTGCGGCTGGAAATGTGCATAAGAAATTTCTTAAGCAGAATTTGGAATTTATAAAACACAAACTTGATGTGGAAGTTACTTTAAAGTTAGAGAAGCGTTTGACCATCGGTAAATCACACTTAGACTATTGTGGTGTTGGCATTTTAGGTATTGTAAGCAGCAGGATAATGAAGTGAACAGAAAATCATTTTTCATTACACTTTTCAATGTCAAATCAGTCACTCTGTGATGTTAGTCTATTCCTCCATTTGTCTGTTTTCTATACCCGACTCTCCTAAACCCATAACTGAACTGGGATCGAGCCATTCATCTTTGATGGTTTCTGTAATGTCAGCTCCCGGATGTCTAAATCAGCTAGTAAGTCAGTCATCATCACACAAAAATGACACATCTACCATTAAAAACATCTAAATGGCAGAAATCGCATCTTATATTTTGAAGTCTGTTTGTTTATGTGTTTTAATTGTGGTAAAATGAACTCTTTCTTATTTTAAGAAGTTAGAAGACTAAGATTTGTTGTGAAATAAACACTCACATTATTGAGCTTAACTCCCATTCAGTGTTTGTCTCGGTCTTTCCATCTTGGTGCTTGTTTCAGTACATATAGCGTGTTGTTCCCTGTTAGCCATTATGCATTCAATGAGAAGTCAAGCAAAATGACCCCTTTAATTGGCTAACTGAAAAGATTACAATATGCCAGCTTTCAAGGTAACTCAGACCCCTTCTTCAGTCAGTCTGTAATCAGCTGAGCATTTGATTAACTGATAATGAACTGTTTTGAAAGTCAGATCACTTTCTGTTATTGCTCAGTGAAAGAGACAGATATCACATTTTTATTTTTTAACAAGTTATATGTGTGACAAATGTTTGCTCCGAGCACCATTCCACTCTTTGTACAGGCAGGCATTAGCATCAGGCACAAGTGCATCGCCATTTCAATGATTTTATAAACAACAAGTTGAGACCAATAAGCCTGCTGTGTGCTTTGTTTAGATTTTCTTATAAAAATACACAAGCAAAGTGAGAACATCAGCAAAACAAAACATCTGAAGAGAGAGTCACTCGCTCATCCACTATTACAGAAGCAAGGCGCGCACATCAGAAAATGGTATCCCTTTTTCTTTTCTTCCTGCTGCTAATACACAAGTGAGGTGAGCACATCGGCAAAACGAAACCTCAGAAGAAACTTTCAATTACCTGAAATTTCATTTTTTTTTCTGACGATTTCAATAGTTTCTAGGACCCCATGATTTTTACAGTATTGGCTTACACAGCTAGTATATATATATATATATATATATATATATATAAGTATGGGCAAAAAGAAAACATGTCTTAACAGATCAGAGTCCACAACTGAACTAACAGTGGGAAGGCTGTTTTATTTATATGAAGCAGACAGGAATGAGATAATGAGGAGGAGGGTTCTGGGATGCGGAAGTGATGTCATCTGTAGGCAGGACTTGTAGCCCTGAAGTGACTACACTGTGAGGGTCTTTGGTTGCTCTGCAGAGGGACAAAAGGAGAAAGCATTAAATGACAGTGCCAACCACTGGTTTGGATAAGAAACAACATTATTTGAGAGTGAAATCATTTCCCATGTGCACATGTGTGACTACAAAGTGTTGTTCGCTTTTCTATGATTATATCCACATCAAGAGCAGCTCATTGTGTTTTATTGAAAATTGTTTCATTATGGCTGGGCTCTATCACACAATCTACCTTTTTAATTTTCAAAATATGTTTTTTATTATATGTGATGTGATATGCAGGTAGCTTCACTTTTTCAAGAATATATTGATTTTTTTTTTAAAAAGAAATTCAGTTCAATAAGTTCAGTTCAAATGTATTGTTATGTGCATAAAATATGATGAAAGTCTAATATGCTCTTTTCATCATGCAGTCCACTGAGAATCTCAGTCTGCTAGCTATGGAAAATAACAACACAGAATGTAATGAGCAAAGAAGTAAACACAGTTTATGAAAAAAGGAAATTAGGGAAAAAATTATCATTTTAGTGGACATCTGTGTGTTATTCAAAGCCATGACAGAACATAAACACCGAAGAAACAGAACTGCAGGAAAACAAGTAGAACACAAGTGAGACGCAGAGGGAGCAAGAACCTGGGGGTAGTTGAGGTTGTTATTGGAGGAGGGTGGGCTACCGCTGCTACCTGAGCAGGAAATGTGTCCCTTCTTTGACAAAACAGTACCAGGAATCTCTAATAATAAAAAAATGTTATTTCCAATATGCTTTTCTTGTCCATTCATCCATCCATTTTCTGCAACTCATCTGGGTTTAAGTCAAGGGAACAATGGTCTGGGCAAAAATGCCGCCTCCTCCAACTCTTCCAGGAGGACACTGTGAGGTTCCCGGGCCAGCTGAGAGATATAATCTGTCCAGAATGTCCTGGGTTTTCCCTTAGGTCTCCTCGTGGTTGTGCATGCCTGAAACAGCTTTCCAAAAATGGTGTCCAGGAGGTGTCCTAATCAGATACCCGAACCATCACAACCTGCTGTTTTGAATGTGGAGGAGCAGCAGTTCTACTATGAGATCCTCCTAAATGTCTTCACCCTCTCTTTATAGCTGATCCCAGATACTCTGCAAAAGAAAATCATTTCTGCCATTTGTATCCACAGTCCAGTTCTTTCATTCACTATGTAAAGCTTGTGACCAAAGGTAAAGACAGGAATGTTGATCGACCAGTTTCCTGAGAGCTCTGCTTTTCACATCAGCTCTCTCTTCAATATGACTCACCGTACAACATCTACATAACTGCTGACATCACTCTGATCCACCTGTCAATCTCCTGCTTCTTTCTTCCCTCACTTGTGAACAAAACCCTGAGATACTTAAACTCCTCCACTGGAGGCAGCACCTCTTCCCCAAACTGGAGACGGCACGCCACCCTGTTCCAGCTGAGAATTATGACCTCACACTTGGAGGTGCTAAGAAAATTAAACATTTTAAAAATAACGTAACACGATTGTCAATGTAACCTTTTGTAAGTAGTGCCTGGAGGATTCAGTGTGGAGAAAGTCTAGAGACAGAGTGTGTATTAACTTGTGGATTTCTCTGTATTTGGTGGCAGTGTGACGAAGTTGCTTCGAAAGACGGCGTTAGCCGCGGAGCTCAGCTCAGAGCGAAATGAGGTAAATGGGAGGGGAGATGATGATGTGACTCCCCCACCCGCCTTAACTGTCTAACTTAAAAGCCTTGTGCAGCGCCTGTCAGTTGAAAATTGATTGTTTGCTTGCTTTTATCGCTCTCTCTCTCTGCTCCTAGCGGAACTGTCATCTCTGAATTGTCATGGAGCACGTTTAAGCTCATGTGTTTGCAGTGTTTGAATAAAAATCCTTCTTGTTTCTACGACCTCCTGTGTCTCTGTGCAAATCTGTGACCCAAGCGTGACAATATATTCCGACGCTGACTTTATATATTCCAGCGCTGAGTTTATATATTCCGACGCTGACTTTATATATTCCGACGCTGACTTTATATATTTAAGTTTTGACTTTAGGTGGCAGTGTGACGAAGTTGCTTCGGAAGACGGCGTTAGCCGCGGAGCTCAGCTCAGAGCGAAATGAGGTAAATGGGAGGGGATATGATGACGTGACTCCCCCACCCGCCTTAACTGTCAATCCCCCACAAACACAGTCTCTCGGAATTTGCATAAGCACACCCCTTCACCTGCAATTTTAACTTAGTTACAAAGTGATCAAAACTCTCGTTTATATCCTACGTTCACTCATTAAACTTGTATCCCGCATTACCCGTGGGCATGAAAAACGCCAGCGGCAGCCTGTCTATTAACTTAATTTAAAGTTTAGGTTTATACCTTGCTTTGTTTCCGAAGTAGCTGCAATGATGAATATGGTTGTATATGTCACTCGCTCGCTTCTTATTGTTTCGCTGCCTTCTCAATTATATAATGCATGTTTTCTTCAGCGTATTTTGGAGCTCTTCCTGGTTTTCTACATAGTGCGTTGACAGTCAGTTCACGTGATTACGTGGGCGGCGTGATGATGTCACACGAAACTCCGCCCCCACGGCGGTCAAGCTCAACTCCATTACAGTAAATGGAGAAAAATACCTTCCAGTTATGACCATTACGCGTAGAATTTCGAAATGAAACCTGCCCAACTTTTGTAAGGAAGCTGTAAGGAATGAGCCTGCCAAATTTCAGCCTTCTACCTACACGGGAAGTTGGAGAATTAGTGATGAGTCAGTCAGTGAGTGAGTGAGTGAGTGAGTGAGTGAGTGAGTGAGTCAGTGAGGGCTTTGCCTTTTATTAGTATAGATTTTGAAGTACATGCAAGACCCACTGAACATTTTTATGACAATGACAATTGGATTCACTCCCAGTGGGGCCAGGAGCTTACCCATCTGCTCAGGGTGGTCTCCTGCTTCAGTGCTGGGATAGTAACAGAACTGAAGAGACTGCTGTATGTTTGTCAGTTATTACTCTTCTCTTTTCTCTGGTAGTTTGTTTAGAGGAGACCCACTGGGTCTTCAGTCCTGCTGAGGGTGTCAAGTATCAGAGATGACATCTAGCTTTAGAAGGTTCTCTGAAGTGCCAGACATTGATAATTCTGTTGGCAATGGTAGACGGTTTTGAGGACTTGCCTTGTGCCAATGTCTGACCATAACCCACTAGCTGTCTGGACTGGAGTCTCCTTCAACACCAATCTAGTGGTGACTCAGTGTCTTTCTGAAGGTTCATCCAGGTGAGTCCCTCCAGTTCTTTGCTTCAACATTGGTGTGCAGCCTCATCCTGAAACACAATATTTTTTTCTATAACTCATTTCCATACTATACATGTAGCTTTCTGACAACTGTTTCAAGTATATGGGATTAGATCAGTGGTCCATAAATCTTTTTCACACATACACACACATATTTTCATCATATATATATATATATATATATATATATTGTGGACGCTGGCCCGGACACAGACAGACGGACATCTTATGCTCACCCAACACACGTTTATTTACAGTTTATATTTACAAATAGGTTCAGTGCACGTCCCAGTGCCTCCAGCACCATTCCCCCAAATGTCCAGGCCTCACAGTCTCTGTGCCTTTCTCTTGGCCACCTCCCGTCCTCTCTCCAGCTCTGTCCTCTTCCACCAGACATCCGCCAATGACTGGAGGGATGCGGCCCCTTATATGGGAACCCGGATGGGCTCCAGCTGCTTCCTGGCAATCAGTCATAGCCACACCCCTGTGTGGCGGAAGTGCCGGCTCCAGCCCCAGCCGGGGACCACTATATATATATATATATATATATATATATATATATATATATATATATATATATATTGTGAGCAGGGGATAGGCGACATTCCTTCGGCAAGTGGCCGGATTGATCACACCGGAAGCATCTTTGTTCAGCTCGACTGCCAAAATATCCATGGCGAAGTCCACGGCCTCCTGCCTCCCTAGATGTGGGCGCTACATCAGCAGCTGGATCCCTTGGAAGCCTTCCTGAAAAAACCTGATTTTTAGGTTTTACAGCTCATTGATGCTCTAACCTCTGTTGAAAGCGACAGGCATTCCCAGGGCAATCCCTCGGAGGCTGAAAAACAGCATAAGGGGCACAATATACTATATATAAAGTATTCACAGCGCATCACTTTTTCCACATTTTATTATGTTACAGCCTTATTCCAAAATGGATTAAATTCATTTTTTCCTTATAATTCTACACACAACACCCCATAATGACGACGTGAAAAAAGTTTACTTGAGGTTTTTGTAAATTGATTAAAAATCAAAAAATTGAGAAAGCACATGTACATAAGTATTCACAGCCTTCGCCATGAAGCTCCAAATTGAGCTCAGGTTCATCCTGTTTCCCCTGATCATCCTTGAGATGTTTCTGCAGCTTAATTGGAGTTCACCTGTGGTAAATTCAGTTGATTGGACATGATTTGGAAAGGCACACACCTGTCTATAGAAGGTCCCACAGTTGAAAGCTCATGTCATGAAGTCAAAGGAATTGTCTGTAGACCTCCGAGACAGGATTGTCTCGAGGCACAAATCTGGGGAAGGTTACAGAAAAATTTCTGCTGCTTTGAAGGTCCCAATGAACACAGTGGCCTCCATCATCCGTAAGTGGAAGAAGTTCGAAACCACCAGGACTCTTCCTAGAGCTGGCCGGCCATCTAAACTGAGCGATCAGGGGAGAAGGGCCTGAGTCAGGGAGGTGACCAAGAACCCGATGGTCACTCTGTCAGAGCTCCAGAGGTCCTCTGTGGAGAGAGGAGAACCTTCCAGAAGGATAACCATCTCTGCAGCAATCCACCAATCAGGCCTGTATGGTAGAGTGGCCAGACAGAAGCCACTCCTTAGTAAAAGGCACATGGACAGCTTGCCTGGAGTTTGCCAATAGGCACCTGAAGGACTCTCAGACCATCAGAAACAAAATTCTCTGGTCTGATGATACAAAGATTGAACTCTTTGGTGTGAATGCCAGGCGTCACATTTGAAGGAAACCAGGCACCGCTCATCACCAGGCCAATACCATCCCTACAGTGAAGCATGGTGGTGGCAGCATCATGCTGTGGGGATGTTTTTCAGTGGCAGGAACTGGGAGACTAGTCAGGATAAAGGGAAAGATGACTGCAGCAATGCACAGAGACATCCTGGATGAAAACCTGCTCCAGAGCGCTCTTGACCTCAGACTGGGCGACGTTTCATCTTTCAGCAGGACAACGACCCTAAGCACACAGCCAAGATATCAAAGGAGTGGCTTCAGGACAACTCTGTGAATGTCCTTGAGTGGCCTCAGCCAGAGCCCAGACTTGAATCCGATTGAAGATCTCTGGAGAGATCTTAAAATGGCTGTGCACCAACGCTTCCCATCCAACCTGATGGAGCTTGAGAGGTGCTGCAAAGAGGAATGGGCAAAACTGGCCAAGGATAGGTGTGCCAAGCTTGTGGCATCATATTCAAAAAGACTTGAGGCTGGAATTGCTGCCAAAGGTGCATCGACAAAGTATTGAGCAAAGGCTGTGAATACATGTGATTTCTCAGTTTTTTTTATTTTGAATAAATTTGCAAAAACCTCAAGTAAACTTTTTTCACATTGTCATTATGGGGTGTTGTGTGTAGAATTCTGAGGAAAAAAATGAATTTAATCCATTTTGGAATAAGGCTGTAACATAACAAAATGTGGAAAAAGTGATGCGCTGTGAATACTTTCTGGATGCACTGTATATATGTTGTCACGCACGAGTGCTTGAAGAACAGCTTAAGGACCCAACATGCACCGTGATAAGTCGTGCCAGGGGACAACGGCAGTGTACTAACCTCTCTCTTCGTATTCCCTCAGAAAGAACGAGGCACAACTGCTGTAATACCACCCAGACTACTCAAAAAGCCACAACACTTCCGGGTTCCTTTCATCCCTCTAGTCTCCAATTGATGAGGACAGCCACCCATCATACATCATGATTTACCCAGCATCCCAATGTTTAATTTCTGGTCCGACCCTATAAATTGTCTGTCTACCCTGTGTCTTTTGAGTTTGGAAAACCATTGACGACTTTTTTTTCTGTTACAGTATACGTGGCTAAAAACCCCAAACCTTTATGCTTCTCTGTCTTGTTTATTACAGTGGTGTAGCCGGCAGGATATAGCCCGAAGTTGTCTGAAGGTCAGGACCTGAATTCAGTCCTCACCACGTTGGCGAATGAGCTCAAGGCCGTCAAGGTGGACCAGGTGGCCACCAAGATGGAGCTCGCCGAAACCAAGAGGCAGCTGGCGGTGGAAGAAGTGGTAAAGCCATAGCCCGTGCATCCTCCACCACCTCCAATCATCCCTCTCATGGAGGCTGACGATATCGAGTCGTTTCTGTCCATCTTTGAGAGGACGGCGACTCTGAACCAGTGGCCACAGAAGGAATGGGCGTCCATTTTGGTGCTGCATCTAAAGGGACCTGCGCAGTGGGCCTATCATGATCTTCCCGAGGAGTAAGCCGCCAAATTTGACCTACTGGATATATAAACGCTACGGCGTAAACTCTGTCAGCAGGTGTGGGTATGGTGGCAGTGGAAGTTCAACCCCGATCTCCCGGCTAGAGCCCAGGCGTTCGAGTTCTGGGGCAAGCTCGAGCACTGGCTACGGTCAGACATCAACCAGGCTCGCCAGATGGTCGAGCATGTTGCCTGCGAGGGGTTAGTCCACGGTATGCCGGACTATCTCACCCAGCAGGTCCGGAGACATTCTTTTAAAGACATGAATGGTCTTCTGGAGGTCCTGGAATGAAAACTGGTGGTAACCCAACTCAGAGGGTCTGAGAAGCTGGCTCGCGGGATCTGACAGGGACGTGTCACCACCCCTGAGCCCACCTGTCACGTCACGGAGGCTCCGGCTAAACTCAGAGATCGAGTGCCCAACACGCCCTGCTGTTTCAAGTGTGGCGAGGTGGAGGCATATGCTTCCCACCTGTCCCCTCAACATAGAGCCAATGGACTGCAGCTGGGAAAATGGGAGAGAGGTACTGTGCTCTGTCAAACCCTCTGGAGGTCACAAATAGTGTTGTTAAATGGGCACTCATTTGTGGTGTTGTTTGACTCCGGGAGTAACATTACCATTGTTGCCTGCCGTTATGTTCTACTGTGACAGTGGGTTGCTTAACGAACGAGCGTAATTTGTGTGCACGGGGAGACCAGAGCGTACAGGTCCGCAAAGTGTTTTATAACCTGGGAAGCGAGTCCTAAACAACTGTTCATCACTGTACTGCCCGAGCCCACCTGCCAAGTTATACTGGGACAAGACTTGTTGGAAAGTAAACACGGTAGAGCTGTCACTACTCCTACACCTACATTGAGTCTGACTATGGAGGGTCAAGGGTATCTCCCAGCCGTTCCCATGTCATGTTCCTCGGCAACTAATGATTACGTGGACAGCCCGGGGGAGCTCTCTTCAGTGACGGACCTCGACCCGGAAGTACAACTGGGTGGGGTTCCGGGGCAGGTGAGTGCTACCCTGGACCAGTCACCTGACCCACTCGCTGGCATAGACTGTTTCAGTCTACACCAGCATCATTTAAAAGAGAACAGTGGAATGACGATTCCCTGAAGTTTGGCCGACATGCCATCGTGTTTGCAGAAGAAATATCGTCAGTAGATTTCACACCAATGGGACCCTACTTTGTTTTGAATAATGAACTGTTGTATCGAGTTGCGGAACACGAAGGTGAGGTACAGAAGTTGTTGTTAGTTCTGCAGACCTACTGGCGGGAAGTTAGTGAACTAGCTCATGCCCACCCATCTCGGGGCCGAGAAAACATTGGAGAGAGTAAAACTCTGGTTCTGTTGGCCCAGGATCAATGAGGAGGTCCGGCGTTTCTATCAGTCTTGCC
>JANRMT010056772.1:0-21802 GCA_026402145.1 Polypterus bichir lapradei
GTGTGTGTGTGTGTGTGTGTGTGCGTGTGCGCGCGCTCGCGCTACACAGAGAGAGAGAGCGTGAGCCAGCCTGCTCCTGTAGCTGAGGGAGGGAGGGGCTTTGGTGGTGTGTGTGCTACAGAGAGAGAGAGAGAGCGCGAGCGAGCCAGCTCGTGTAGCTAATCAGGGAGCCTGGGTGTTTTATGTGTTATTCAATGTTTTTACATTAGTTTACTATTACACTGTGCATTCTATGGTGTAATTAACTATATTTGTGCTTAATCTTTACATATTTTTACATATTTACATACAGTTTGTACGGTCTGGAACGGATTAATTGTATTTACATACAATCCTATGGGGGAAACTGCTTCGGTTCACGACCAACTCGGTTTACGACCAAAGTTCTGGAACGAATTATGGTCGTGAACCGAGGTTTCACTGTATATTTGCATCCATTCCCAATCTTAACACTCAGAAAATTATAATGACACAACTTTAATTGTGTTCTAAATCCACTCTTAGATAGGACTTCTACAACAGGGGGAACGGCATCTAACACTGCAAAGATAATTACAAAGTTTATAACTGATCACAACTTATCAGACCCCTGGAGGTTTTTAAACCCAAATTCAAGAACATATTCTTTCTACTCACCAGTACATCATTGCTACTCAAGGATTGATTA
Source organism: Polypterus bichir lapradei (assembly GCA_026402145.1). Taxonomy (NCBI): domain Eukaryota; kingdom Metazoa; phylum Chordata; class Cladistia; order Polypteriformes; family Polypteridae; genus Polypterus; species Polypterus bichir. The sequence goes on from JANRMT010056772.1 coordinate 668, forward strand.
CTTCTTTATAGGTAATAACTTCTTGCCTATGATTAAATCTTGCAAATACAATGCTATTGTTATTTCTGACCATGCACCTCTGATCTTGGAGCTAAAGTTACTATGCCCCACACTCACCTCACAGATGGCATCTCAACCCGCTTCTATTAGCAGACGAGAACTGTACAGAATTTATATCCAAAAAAAAACAGTTTCTTCCTAGAGACAAAAACATCCCCAGAGATTTCTGCAGGAATACTCTGGGAAACTCTTAAGGCCTTCTTAAGAGGACAGATTATCTCATATCTTTCCCACAGAAATAAATTAGAAACCAAGAAAGTAGCAGAGATAAAAAGCGAAACTACTAGAATAGATGAAGAACATGCCAGGCTTCCAAGTGAGGCTCTACATAGGAAAAGGCAGGCTCTGCATTCAGAACTCAACCTCTTGACAACTAAAGAAACTGAACAACTAATTTATAAATCTAGACATCATTACTATGAACATGGAGAGAAAGCTAATGAGCTTTTAGCTCAACAAATTTACAAGCAAGTAGTCCGCAACGCAATCACAGTAATCACCAACAAGAACAGAGACAAAATCATCAACCACAAAAATATAATGCACACATTTAGAGACTACTGTAAATCCTTATATTCTACTGAGTTTAAAGAAGACAATACACAATCTAATGCATTTCTGGATACATTACAGATACCACAAATAGACACTTTTAGTGCTGAGGAACTCGATAAACCTCTGCCGTTATCAGATGTCACACATGTGCGAGTAGGAGGCAGCTAAAAGGCTCAAGTAATTGTAATAAAACATTTGACCAGGGGGCGGCGGAGTGCGCTGACTGTCTTTCTCAGTTCCCTACAGACCTTTCCTGGGAAATCCTGCAAGCTTCCGGCCCCTTTGATGGTGTTACTTCCAAAGCCGGCCCCTTTGATGATGTGACTTCCGAAGCCGGCCCCTTTGATGATGTCACTTCCTCTCAAGACCTTTAAAGCCTCCATCTTAGGCTACTATAGCAGTTCTGTTTTGGACTCTGTGAGATGCACATTGATTTTTTGATAAAGGAAACTATTTTGCAGCTGGGAAAAACAATATGCGGATGGCTGCCCCAAACCTTTATAATGTCTTGGACTCGTGTTTATGACAGTGGTGTAGTCGGCAGGATACAGTCCCAGAAGAAACCGGGACTTGGACATGTAATGAACCAGGTAGGAAAGTACCGGGGCCGAGTTTCTGGGGGGGAGTGCGTTTGGGGGTCAGGAAGAACTCAGTACAGGCTCCGCTCCTCAAATACAACCCCGGGCTTATAACTTACCAAATGGAGAATGTAAAGGGGACATACAGGCGTAGGCTGGTTTCTGGGGATGAAACAAAAAGGGCTTATTATGTTCTCGGAGGAGAGAGCTGAACCGCCCATTGGGACTGAGGTCCCAGATAAATATGGGCTATCCCCAGTCCAGCAGGTAAAAATAATAAAAAACTGGACACTTGATCCTGAGAGATCAGTCCAGGAGCAGGCTATGACCCTCTGGGAGCAGGTGGTTGTGTGGCTAAAGCCATTTGAATTAACCACCTGCCAAATAGTACAACAGGTAACCTGTCTCCTCTTTTTAAAAGGTCTGCCTAAAAACTTTGCCCAGCCAGACTGGGGTGAATTCCATTCTATGGAAGAGCTTATAAAGCTCTTGAAAACACCCAAGCCAGTCTTAAACTCTGGGAGAGCAGAACGGCCCTCTAGTGGATTTCTTAGAGATCATGTCCTACTGAATGAGTCTCTTACACATACATCGGAGCCTGTTTCTGTGTTCCCGGGCCACCGGGCGTGCAACCTACCCGGGAGCGAGGCGGGATGTAGGTGGAAGGGGGGAGATAGTTTGTGTGCTCTTGCCAACCCCCTGACGTGTTCAAATACAGGATTTGTAGTCATTAATGGTTATAAACTTCTTGCCCTTTTTGATTCCGGCAGCAACATTTCCATTGTTGATTGCCGATATGTTTTACCATGACAGAGAATTAAAAAAAAGACCAGTATTAAATGTATTCACGGAGACCTCCGGATGTACAACACCGCTCTGTGTTTCGTGAGTCAGGGAGGAACGCTAAAAAAACATCCTATGGCTATCCACCCTAATCCTCCCTTCTCAGCGATTCTAGGACAGGACTGGTCAGAAAATAAATGCGGTAAACAATTGACTACTCCTGATAAAAACTTAGGCCTCATTGTAGATGGGGATAACTCATCTCAAGCTGTCTCCACGCCGTGTACACAGCCGGCGGAGAGAGATATGGAAGCCCCCGAGGAGGACGCAGGCGAATACATCATCCACCCGCGCCTCGACGAGTCGGGAGGAATCCCCTCCCCTTGAGGTCAGACCGGACCCTTTCTCCAACATTTACTTTCAGTTCAAACAAACACCGGCTTCTTTTAAAAGGGAGCAGTGGAACGATGACTCCCTAAAATTTGCAAAAAATGCAATAGTCCTTGTCAACAGCCAACGCACACATCAGCCCATGCCACAAGGACCTCACTTTGTAATAGAAAATGATCTATTATATCGGGTCGCGGAACATGGGGCGGTGGTTCTGAAACTGTTGTTAATTCCATGAACTTACCAGCGGCAGGTTTGTGAATTAGCTCATGCCCACCTCCTTGGAGGCCATTTAGGCTCCGAAAAAACTTTAGAACGGATTAAGCTCAGATTTTATTGGCTGGGAATTAACGAGGAGGTTCGCCATTTTTGTATTTCTTGTCCAGAATGTCAATTGCGGCAAATTCCTAAGAAGGACCGTGCTCCTCTTGTTCCCCTTCCCTTAATTGATGTCCCCTTTGAACGAATCGGGGTCGATATTGTAGGACCCTTGGAGCCCTCAGCCCGAGGACATAAATATATATTAGTCCTCGTGGATTATGTGACCCGATATCCAGAAGTTGTTCTCTTGCGCTCAGCTACATCTAAAGCAATTGCACGGGAACTAGTAGGAGTATTTGCGCGTGTTGGTATTCCTAAAGAAGTCCTAACGGACCAAGGAACACCTTTTACCTCGGAGACATTCAGGGAAACAGCTAAGTTACTGAAAATAAAGCACTTAAAGACCGCGGTGTATCATCCTGAAATCGACGGTCTAGTGGAGAGGTTTAATCAGACTCTCAAGCAGATGCTTCGCAAGGTGGTCAGCGGGGATGGGAGGAATTGGGATCAACTCCTGCCCCTCGTTCTCTTTGCCTATCGGGAAGTCCCACAAGCCTCTACGGGGTTCTCTCCTTTTGAATTGTTATACGGACGACAATCCCAAGGTATATTGGATATTTTGAAAGAAGGTTGGGAAGGAGAGGCTCTTTCCTGTACAAATATTTTGGAATATATCGCACAGTTACGCGATAGATTTGAAAAAATTCGACCTATTTTAAAAAGTCATATGGAAGAGGCACAAGCAGCACAGGCCCGTTATTACGATCGTGGCACGACACTCCGAGAATTCCAGCCGGGGGATCATGTCATGGTATTAATTCCCACCTCTCATTCTAAATTACTCACCCATTGGCAAGGTCCTTATGAAATTAAGGAGAGAAAAGGGTTGGTCGACTATTTGGTGAAACAACCCAATTTTAGACCAACTGAGCGGGTTTATCATGTGAACCTGCTGAAGCCATGGAAGGAGAGGGAGCCAGATCCCTCCTCCGCTCAGCCCTGCTCATTCTTTGCTCACATAGACACCCTTAATTTCGGCGAGGAATTAACCTATAGACAAAGACGAAAGCTGGAATCAGCCATCCTGTCCGTCTCAGAGGTGATGAGTGAAAAACCCAGACGGACCTCTCTGATTGCGCACGACATAGTGACTGAACCAGGGGTTATAGTCTGAGAGCGCCCCTATAGACTTCCTGAGGCAAAGAAAGCAGAAGTGATGCTGGAACTAGGAGTTATTGAGGAAAGTTTTAGTCCCTGGTCCATCCCAATTGTCTTGATTAGTAAGCCTGACGGCAGTTGGAGGTTTTGCAATGACTTCCGTCGGCTTAACCGGGTCTCCCTTTTTGATGTTTATCCCATGCCTCACGTGGATGACCTCCTCGAGAGACTTGGACAAGCTGAATTTTTGACCACACTTGACATGACAAAAGGGTACTGGCAGATTCCTTTAACGGACTCCGCGAAGGTCAAGACCGCGTTCAGCACTCCTAGCGGACACTGGCAGTATCGTGTTCTTCCATTCAGGTTACACGGGGCTCCTGCGACTTTCCAGCGTCTGGTGGACAAAGTGCTCCAACCCCATAATGCGTATAGTGCTGCCTATCTGGATGATGTAGTCATCTATTCCAGCACATGGAAAGAACACGTACAGCAGGTCATATTGCAGACACTGGGAGAAACCGGGATTCATATTAATCCCAAGAAATGTTTCTTTGGATTGAAAGAAGCTAAATATTTGGGCTATCTGGTTGGTCGGGGTACTGTGAAACCACAGTGTTCAAAATTAGATGCCATTGTTAAATGGTCCCATCCGAAAACCAAGAGGCAGGTCCAAGCCTTTCTCGGGTTGGCCGGGTACTACTGCCAGTTTGTACCTCGGCGCCCTTGACTGATCTTATAAAGAAGAGGGCTCCTAATCATGTGGTATGGACTGACAAGGCAGACGCTGTATTTAGTGACTTAAAACAGGCTCTTACGTCAGCACCAATATTAAAAGCTCCTAATTTTTCTCTCCCTTTTATTCTCCAGACGGACGCTTTGGACACAGGTCTGGGTGCAGTGCTGCACCAAAGCATCGATGGTGTTGAACACCCCATCATGTACCTGAGCCAGAAACTGTTGGATCGAGAGACCAGGTATGCAGCGGTGGAAAGAGAAGCCCTTGCGATCAAATGGGCGATTATGCAGTTGAGGTACTACCTCTTGGGCTGGGAGTTCACTCTTGTGACGGATCATGCTCCATTACAGTGGATTGCCCTTCACAAGGAGTCGAATCCATGGGTCACTAGGTGGTTTCTTGACCTTCAGCCTTACAAGTTTTCGCTTATTCATCGTAAGGGTTCTCTCCATGCCAACGCAGGACGCCTGACCCGATGGTTCTGGGCTGGGGGGGGGGGGCCTTGTCACACACGTGCGAGTATGAGGCAGCTAAAGGGCTCAAGTAATTGTAATAAAACTTCCAACCAGGGGGCAGCGGAGTGTGCTGACTGTCTTTCTCAGTTCCCTACAGACCTTTCCCGGGAAATCCTGCAAGGTTCTGGCACCTTTGATGACGTCACTTCCGAAGCCGGCCCCTTTGATGATGTCACTTCTGAAGCCTGAAACTTTTCGCCAAGCACTAATCACCGTTTTTCCAAAAAAAATAAGGACTTATTACAATGTGCATCATACAGACCAATTTCACTTCTGAATAATGATGTTAAAATACTCTCAAAAATCATAGCTAGAAGGATGGAGAAGGTGCTCCCCTAAGTAATATCACAAGATCAAACTGGATTTATCAAGGGCCAACTCTTATCTTCAAATCTTCGACGCCTGTTTAATGTAATATACTCACCAACTAAATCAAACACCCCAGAAATATTATTATCATTGGATGCAGAAAAAGCATTTGACATGATTGAATGGAAATACCCTTATACTCTTTCAACCTTCGTGAACATATGCAGTTTTTAATATCTGGAAAAAATTTGGGATTAACTTGCTTAGAGATCTTTATATAGACAACGTCTTTGCATCCTTTGAACAATTACATTCCAAATTTAACATTCCAGCTACACATTTCTTTCACTATCTTCATATTAAGAACTTTGTTAAACAGAACCTTCCCGATTTTCCTCATCTTGCACCCTCATCCATGCTGGAAAAAATATTGCTCAATTTCAAGGAGTCAGACACCATCTCTGCAATATATAAAATTATTTTACAGTCATTCCCTTTCAAAGATCCAAGAGGACACTGGGAAAAAGATCTCTCAATTAATATATCAGAAAAGGAGTGGAAAGTAGCAATGCAGAGAATTCACTCGAGCTCCATATGCGCAAAGCATGCAATTATACAACACAAAATTATATATTGAGCACATCTGTCTCGACTAAAACTCTCCAAAATATTTCCAGGGCATGATCTAACCTGCGAACGCTGCAACCAAGTCCCAGCCTCACTGGGTCACATGTTCTGGGCCTGCACCAAATTAACATTATTCTGGACAAAAATTTTTAATTACCTCTCAGACAGCCTTGGTGTCACAATCCCTCCTAACCCATACAGCTGTGTTTGGGGTTCCTCCAGATGGGTTTAAAGTGGAGAAGGACAAACAAATTGTGATTGCATTCACTACACTTTTGGCACGCAGACTTATTCTGATAAACTGGAAGAACCCAAACTCTCCTCTTTTAAGCCAGTGGGAAAACGATGTGTTATACTATTTGAAATTGGAAAAAATCAAATACTCAGTTAGAGGATCTATGCAGACTTTTTCCAAAACATGGCAGGAACTAATCAGTAATATTTTAAAATAAGCTCTTAAAGCACAGAGGAAGCAATTATTTCTATATTTCTTTGTCTTCTGCATTCATCTCTATTGGCTTATCAAAGTTATTAATTTAGGTATGTTTACAAGCCTTAAATTTTACGCCGTTTGCCTTGGTCTCTCTCTCAGGGGTGGGGGTCGACTTATTCTTATTTTTACTTTTTGTAAAATTTTTTAGTTTTGTATGGAATGATTGCAATAAAATTAATAAAATTTCAAAAAAAAAAAAAAATGACCCCTTTTATTGGCTAACTAGAAAGATTACAATATGCAAGCTTTCGAGGCAACTCAGGCCCCTTCTTCAGGCAGGATGTTGATTACAAAGGTGTGTGGGGCGGGGTCACCTTCTATATATAAACACAATTTAAATGTAAGTCGTCTTCAAATAGACGGTGAGCCACAGCTTAGTGAGGATGTTTGGCACGATAAGACAACATTAGGGATCAAGGCCTTATATTTGGAGTGTGTTACAGACCATCTAATGACATCAATAGTTTCAATTTACATCCTTTTATAATATTAAAACACCAGTTTAAAGGGGGATTTTACAGTCATGGAGGGCTTTAATTACCTGAACGTTAACTGGGCTAAAATTACAAATAACAGAGGATAAGGACAGGAATTTATAGACGTAGCGAGTGACTGTTTATAACTCTGTGTCTTAAATCATCTGAGCCACATGAGGTTTCTTCCTACATAACATGACAAGGTCCTCCATAAGCCTCCTGTACGTCGACTCGTTTCTGTTAGTAATGCAGCCTATGATGGAGGAGTCCTCTGAGAATATCTGTACTTGGTGAGCACTGGTGTTATACTGGAAGTCCTTTGTGCTGAGAGTAAACAGGAAGAGAGACAGGACAGCTCCCTACGGTACTCCAGTATCACACACCACCATTTCTGACACACAGTCCCTCAGCCTCACAATCTGCTGTCTATTGGTCAGGTAGTCTGTGATCCAGAATATTGTGGGGGCATCAAGATGCAAAGTCTTGAGCTTTTCCCCAGTCAATGAGACAGAATGGTGTTAAAGACAATGGATAAACTCAAAGAACATTATGCTGACTGGGATGCCAGCTTTGTTCAAGTGGGAGTAGACTCCGTGGATCATGGAGATCAGAACATCCTCAACATGTACATGTGTCTGATAAGCAAACTGCAGAGGAAAGAGATGTTCTGAAATCAGAGGTTAGACCTGTATGAGGACCAGCCTCTCAGAGATCTTCATGATGTATGTTGTAAGAGCAACTGAAGTCCTCAGGATCACTGAATCACAATGTGAAGAACAGGAGTGCCAGTGAACAGTCAGTGTGGGTTTGGATGAGGAGATTGTGTCACACTAGTTAGGTGAAGTTGTATGAGGAAGGAATAAAAGCAGATGACTAGAGAGGTGTAAAAGAAGTGTGAATAAAGGGCACATTCTGTCGGTGAATTGACTGAAATCCACAAGAAGAGAGAGATGTGGGGTGAGGAACCTTAGTATTACATGTAGGAAGTAAACATTTAAGATTAAAATACACAATCAGAGGTCTCAAACTTGAAAGAAGAAAGGCCTGGGAATTGTAGTGAAATGCTTATCACTTACATCAAGACAGTGGACAGGAACCATGAACAAGGCAAGCAGAATTTCATGTCATATAGCACCCCCATGTGGAGTACAAGTCACGTTAGGTTATACTAAAGCTTTATGACACACTGGTGAGGCCTCATCTGGAGTGTTGTGTGCAGTTTGAATCTTCAGGAACATAAAGTCTGTTTCAGCAGTAAAGAAAGTCCAGAGAAGATCAACAAGGCTGATTCAGAACTGAGAGGTCTGCACTTTGAGGACAGACTGAAGGAGTTAAACCTTTTCAGCTTAAACAGAGGCAGATGAAGATGTCATAAATTAAGTTTTTAATGTTATGAAGGTAATTCTGATGGTGGATAAATTTTATTAAATTCGATGGAAACTTGATAAGGGTAAATAGATGTTAACGTTTTTCTCCAGGAAGAGAACAACAGACATAAGCAAAAAGTGTGGTGGAGAGTAGGACTTTAGGACCCTCAAAATCTGACAGTGTTATTTTGGAGAATATTAAGAGAATAAGATTAGTGAGCTTATTGAGATGAATGGCCTGATCTTGTCACAATTGTTCTGATGTTCTAACTGAGGAGCAGAGTCCTGGAGGAGCTGATGACCGGAGACACAAGACCAGTGGCTTACCTTTAATACCATCATCAATGGGAGTGGGCTGGAGGCTGGCCTGAATGTTCATCAAGAGGTCTGGTCCTGGTAAAATAAGAAGAAGAGTCAGTTACAGCAGTAAAGAGGAAGATTAACAAAAGTATATATAAGTACACAGTGAGGTACACAACCAGAAAAATATCAAAAATGAAGGTGCACTTTGTTTGGCCACAATGAAGACTTAAATTAACTGTCCAGGAAAAAAAACAAGAAAATGACACACCAGACAGTATTAGGAACAGCAGACATATTGTGTGTTTATCATTCTGAGGAGATCAGGAGGCAAAGTGGAGAGCAGGGACTCTTTACTGAGGCCTCAAGGGAACAACAAGCTTCATGGGGATTTGAGGGGGAAACTTCTGAAAATACAAACATGGATGAGCATGAGTGTGGACATCTGGGGGCATCTAAAGCTCATGTTTACACGCACCGACATCAGGGGTGTCAGAAAACAACAGAATCTGTGACTTCCTGGTAAAGTAAAGAAAAAAAAATATTATTACTGATTATCCTGGTGGGCTGTAGGTGTAGGTTTATAAAGTGTAGAAGGGGTGACATGCAAGTTAAATGTGAGGTCATGACAGGTCGCACATAGGTGACAGTAGCACACCAGTTACTAAATAGTATGGTGGGACCAATGACCCCTTTTAAAGACTTTAATAAAAACCTAAAAGAGAAAATCAGAGGAACAGGAGGAAGTGTTGGGATTGACGGCCATCAGGCAGATGTCTCGGTGTAAGTGATAGACCTGACAGTTGTGTGTCCAGTGGCCGTCAGACAGTAATGTTGTGTTTTGTGTTCCTGTGTATCTCACTTTGTCTCCTTTTGTGATTTGTGCACATTATTGTTTTGATCTCTCTCAAGACCCCATTAACTCACCATGCTCTGTCACCTCCTCCAGTATTCTTGTCATGTTTGGTGATGGAAATCTCACAAGTTCTTCAGCCAGCGCCTCCCATAAGCTCACCAGTACCACACTCTCCATCTTCATTATGTCATTGATGAAGGACTCTGCACCTGCTCGCCCCTCAGACTTTTCTTTGGCTTTAAATCTCTGAAAAACAAGCAAGTGGCCAGAGGGCTTGATTTAGAAAAAAACCACTGGGGGAGAAGAGCAGAGTGGTCAGTAGGGTCTTGTGACCTCACAATAACAGAAACACCGGCTATGGAGGGTCAGACAGTCTCAGATGATTCTCCTGAGCTCACCTTCTCTGCTCAGCTCTCTGTGCCTTGTACTCACAAAGAGACCCACCTACCTTGGCCTCAGCGTTGGTGAGGATGTTCTTGGTGGCCAGGTTCTGCAGGATACTCGTGATGTCGTATTCAATCACATAAGCCAGGTAGGGCTTGTAGAACTCTGTGATCTTGAGGAGATCCTCATGAGAGAAGGTTTGTATTACTTTAGGAAACTTCTGTGTTAAACCTGCAGTGGAAACAGAAAATGAAGAGATGTAGGTGTGATGGAGGCTGAGGGATGAGAATTTAGTCTGACATGACCGCTTCTCTCAGTCCTAACTAGTGGCCTCATCTATTCACACAGTAAATATGAGAGAATAACATCAATGACAGGATGGACTGGTCTCATAACACAGTGGAGCTGCTGTATATAAGAAAGGGCAGAGCAGACCCTTTTTCAGCAGAGACTGTGCTCCCTTAATGTGGGTAGTGACATCCTTTACATGTTCTACAACTCTATGATGGCCAGTGTGGTTTGCTCAGTCAGTAATATCCCTACAAGAGAGGACCACCAATTCAACAAGATGATTAACAAGACACTCAATCACTGACCACAAAGCTCAGGTTTGGAGGAGTGGATGTTTGACACACTGAATGAGCTCTGATCTACAAGACTCAAAGAATAATAGCTGTCTCAGTCACTGGTGTGTGGTCAGCATCCAGCTCCAAAAGAAATTACCTGACTTTAAACAGCAGCCTGTGGTGATAAAATTGAATCAAAGTCCTTTCCAGTTACAGATCCAGTGCTTTATTTTGTTTATCAGGTTTAGCCTGAGTTCAGTTTGGAGTTTCAAGTCTTAAACATGAATGTCCTTTTGGGTGCCTTGTTGTGTGAAGGCGTCTCCACAGACATGTCAGCTCATCCTTGAATTATGTCTTCATTCTCAGATGACTCAGATGACCACAATGTTAGTAGAGGTGTAGTTTTTGCCCCTCATTTTACTGTTCAGGTGGTGGTAGTGCATTCGGCTTTCTGCTTCCCTGTTTATTTATCAGGCCTTGTGTGCCACAGAATGCCAAGCCAAATGGGACAATACCAACTTGTCCTACAGTGGAGTGGAGCTACTGGCGCACATCACAACCAACTTTTGCTCCAGCAGTAAATGTTTTTTTTTTTCTAACTTTAACATCCCAACTTTTTTATTAGTGTATGTGTGTGCATTATGATTTTGTGATGTCTATAACTGTGTTTAACCTGTGAACTCATTACAGCACTCTGAGCCTGCACTTGGTGAAGAGCAACAGACAAAATAAACTGAACTGAACTGAAATAGTGACGTCACAGGATCTGCTTGTCAAATTATATCTGATTACTGAGGTGCTGTTGGTCGGCTACTCCTGCATTTGAAGAGTGCGGTGAGTGGAAATTCAATGTCATGTGATGTTGTTGCATCCAACCAGCTTGACCTCCTATTTTTCACGTAATCTCTCAGCCACACACAGCAGTAGTGAAGATGAGGCACAATTGGCAGAGTTGGCTTTTATGGTAATTTTCATAACAAGTTTGGACTTCTTGAAGAACAAGCCCCCCGTTCTTTAGACAATTGGCTGCAGTGCCTCTTTAGTATGTCAGCTGATTTTTAAAGTTGTCTTGTTGTCCTCTGAACAGTTTGCTTAATGAAACCTGCATATGAGGGAGTGAAGGGTACTAACAAGCCTGCCACTCTCAGCTTTCACAGGTACAACTTAACTTAGCTGCACATTTATATTAGTAATAAACCAGAAGAGCATTTAAAGATAACGGTGTTCAGGAGTCAAATGAGGTCTCTGTCTCTCTCTCTCATGTTTTCAGATTCATTGTGACTCCTAGAAGGAAAACCAACTGCTGCGGCTGGAAATGTGCATAAGAAATTTCTTAAGCAGAATTTGGAATTTATAAAACACAAACTTGATGTGGAAGTTACTTTAAAGTTAGAGAAGCGTTTGACCATCGGTAAATCACACTTAGACTATTGTGGTGTTGGCATTTTAGGTATTGTAAGCAGCAGGATAATGAAGTGAACAGAAAATCATTTTTCATTACACTTTTCAATGTCAAATCAGTCACTCTGTGATGTTAGTCTATTCCTCCATTTGTCTGTTTTCTATACCCGACTCTCCTAAACCCATAACTGAACTGGGATCGAGCCATTCATCTTTGATGGTTTCTGTAATGTCAGCTCCCGGATGTCTAAATCAGCTAGTAAGTCAGTCATCATCACACAAAAATGACACATCTACCATTAAAAACATCTAAATGGCAGAAATCGCATCTTATATTTTGAAGTCTGTTTGTTTATGTGTTTTAATTGTGGTAAAATGAACTCTTTCTTATTTTAAGAAGTTAGAAGACTAAGATTTGTTGTGAAATAAACACTCACATTATTGAGCTTAACTCCCATTCAGTGTTTGTCTCGGTCTTTCCATCTTGGTGCTTGTTTCAGTACATATAGCGTGTTGTTCCCTGTTAGCCATTATGCATTCAATGAGAAGTCAAGCAAAATGACCCCTTTAATTGGCTAACTGAAAAGATTACAATATGCCAGCTTTCAAGGTAACTCAGACCCCTTCTTCAGTCAGTCTGTAATCAGCTGAGCATTTGATTAACTGATAATGAACTGTTTTGAAAGTCAGATCACTTTCTGTTATTGCTCAGTGAAAGAGACAGATATCACATTTTTATTTTTTAACAAGTTATATGTGTGACAAATGTTTGCTCCGAGCACCATTCCACTCTTTGTACAGGCAGGCATTAGCATCAGGCACAAGTGCATCGCCATTTCAATGATTTTATAAACAACAAGTTGAGACCAATAAGCCTGCTGTGTGCTTTGTTTAGATTTTCTTATAAAAATACACAAGCAAAGTGAGAACATCAGCAAAACAAAACATCTGAAGAGAGAGTCACTCGCTCATCCACTATTACAGAAGCAAGGCGCGCACATCAGAAAATGGTATCCCTTTTTCTTTTCTTCCTGCTGCTAATACACAAGTGAGGTGAGCACATCGGCAAAACGAAACCTCAGAAGAAACTTTCAATTACCTGAAATTTCATTTTTTTTTCTGACGATTTCAATAGTTTCTAGGACCCCATGATTTTTACAGTATTGGCTTACACAGCTAGTATATATATATATATATATATATATATATAAGTATGGGCAAAAAGAAAACATGTCTTAACAGATCAGAGTCCACAACTGAACTAACAGTGGGGAGGCTGTTTTATTTATATGAAGCAGACAGGAATGAGATAATGAGGAGGAGGGTTCTGGGATGCGGAAGTGATGTCATCTGTAGGCAGGACTTGTAGCCCTGAAGTGACTACACTGTGAGGGTCTTTGGTTGCTCTGCAGAGGGACAAAAGGAGAAAGCATTAAATGACAGTGCCAACCACTGGTTTGGATAAGAAACAACATTATTTGAGAGTGAAATCATTTCCCATGTGCACATGTGTGACTACAAAGTGTTGTTCGCTTTTCTATGATTATATCCACATCAAGAGCAGCTCATTGTGTTTTATTGAAAATTGTTTCATTATGGCTGGGCTCTATCACACAATCTACCTTTTTAATTTTCAAAATATGTTTTTTATTATATGTGATGTGATATGCAGGTAGCTTCACTTTTTCAAGAATATATTGATTTTTTTTTTAAAAAGAAATTCAGTTCAATAAGTTCAGTTCAAATGTATTGTTATGTGCATAAAATATGATGAAAGTCTAATATGCTCTTTTCATCATGCAGTCCACTGAGAATCTCAGTCTGCTAGCTATGGAAAATAACAACACAGAATGTAATGAGCAAAGAAGTAAACACAGTTTATGAAAAAAGGAAATTAGGGAAAAAATTATCATTTTAGTGGACATCTGTGTGTTATTCAAAGCCATGACAGAACATAAACACCGAAGAAACAGAACTGCAGGAAAACAAGTAGAACACAAGTGAGACGCAGAGGGAGCAAGAACCTGGGGGTAGTTGAGGTTGTTATTGGAGGAGGGTGGGCTACCGCTGCTACCTGAGCAGGAAATGTGTCCCTTCTTTGACAAAACAGTACCAGGAATCTCTAATAATAAAAAAATGTTATTTCCAATATGCTTTTCTTGTCCATTCATCCATCCATTTTCTGCAACTCATCTGGGTTTAAGTCAAGGGAACAATGGTCTGGGCAAAAATGCCGCCTCCTCCAACTCTTCCAGGAGGACACTGTGAGGTTCCCGGGCCAGCTGAGAGATATAATCTGTCCAGAATGTCCTGGGTTTTCCCTTAGGTCTCCTCGTGGTTGTGCATGCCTGAAACAGCTTTCCAAAAATGGTGTCCAGGAGGTGTCCTAATCAGATACCCGAACCATCACAACCTGCTGTTTTGAATGTGGAGGAGCAGCAGTTCTACTATGAGATCCTCCTAAATGTCTTCACCCTCTCTTTATAGCTGATCCCAGATACTCTGCAAAAGAAAATCATTTCTGCCATTTGTATCCACAGTCCAGTTCTTTCATTCACTATGTAAAGCTTGTGACCAAAGGTAAAGACAGGAATGTTGATCGACCAGTTTCCTGAGAGCTCTGCTTTTCACATCAGCTCTCTCTTCAATATGACTCACCGTACAACATCTACATAACTGCTGACATCACTCTGATCCACCTGTCAATCTCCTGCTTCTTTCTTCCCTCACTTGTGAACAAAACCCTGAGATACTTAAACTCCTCCACTGGAGGCAGCACCTCTTCCCCAAACTGGAGACGGCACGCCACCCTGTTCCAGCTGAGAATTATGACCTCACACTTGGAGGTGCTAAGAAAATTAAACATTTTAAAAATAACGTAACACGATTGTCAATGTAACCTTTTGTAAGTAGTGCCTGGAGGATTCAGTGTGGAGAAAGTCTAGAGACAGAGTGTGTATTAACTTGTGGATTTCTCTGTATTTGGTGGCAGTGTGACGAAGTTGCTTCGAAAGACGGCGTTAGCCGCGGAGCTCAGCTCAGAGCGAAATGAGGTAAATGGGAGGGGAGATGATGATGTGACTCCCCCACCCGCCTTAACTGTCTAACTTAAAAGCCTTGTGCAGCGCCTGTCAGTTGAAAATTGATTGTTTGCTTGCTTTTATCGCTCTCTCTCTCTGCTCCTAGCGGAACTGTCATCTCTGAATTGTCATGGAGCACGTTTAAGCTCATGTGTTTGCAGTGTTTGAATAAAAATCCTTCTTGTTTCTACGACCTCCTGTGTCTCTGTGCAAATCTGTGACCCAAGCGTGACAATATATTCCGACGCTGACTTTATATATTCCAGCGCTGAGTTTATATATTCCGACGCTGACTTTATATATTTAAGTTTTGACTTTAGGTGGCAGTGTGACGAAGTTGCTTCGGAAGACGGCGTTAGCCGCGGAGCTCAGCTCAGAGCGAAATGAGGTAAATGGGAGGGGATATGATGACGTGACTCCCCCACCCGCCTTAACTGTCAATCCCCCACAAACACAGTCTCTCGGAATTTGCATAAGCACACCCCTTCACCTGCAATTTTAACTTAGTTACAAAGTGATCAAAACTCTCGTTTATATCCTACGTTCACTCATTAAACTTGTATCCCGCATTACCCGTGGGCATGAAAAACGCCAGCGGCAGCCTGTCTATTAACTTAATTTAAAGTTTAGGTTTATACCTTGCTTTGTTTCCGAAGTAGCTGCAATGATGAATATGGTTGTATATGTCACTCGCTCGCTTCTTATTGTTTCGCTGCCTTCTCAATTATATAATGCATGTTTTCTTCAGCGTATTTTGGAGCTCTTCCTGGTTTTCTACATAGTGCGTTGACAGTCAGTTCACGTGATTACGTGGGCGGCGTGATGATGTCACACGAAACTCCGCCCCCACGGCGGTCAAGCTCAACTCCATTACAGTAAATGGAGAAAAATACCTTCCAGTTATGACCATTACGCGTAGAATTTCGAAATGAAACCTGCCCAACTTTTGTAAGGAAGCTGTAAGGAATGAGCCTGCCAAATTTCAGCCTTCTACCTACACGGGAAGTTGGAGAATTAGTGATGAGTCAGTCAGTGAGTGAGTGAGTGAGTGAGTGAGTGAGTGAGTGAGTCAGTGAGGGCTTTGCCTTTTATTAGTATAGATTTTGAAGTACATGCAAGACCCACTGAACATTTTTATGACAATGACAATTGGATTCACTCCCAGTGGGGCCAGGAGCTTACCCATCTGCTCAGGGTGGTCTCCTGCTTCAGTGCTGGGATAGTAACAGAACTGAAGAGACTGCTGTATGTTTGTCAGTTATTACTCTTCTCTTTTCTCTGGTAGTTTGTTTAGAGGAGACCCACTGGGTCTTCAGTCCTGCTGAGGGTGTCAAGTATCAGAGATGACATCTAGCTTTAGAAGGTTCTCTGAAGTGCCAGACATTGATAATTCTGTTGGCAATGGTAGACGGTTTTGAGGACTTGCCTTGTGCCAATGTCTGACCATAACCCACTAGCTGTCTGGACTGGAGTCTCCTTCAACACCAATCTAGTGGTGACTCAGTGTCTTTCTGAAGGTTCATCCAGGTGAGTCCCTCCAGTTCTTTGCTTCAACATTGGTGTGCAGCCTCATCCTGAAACACAATATTTTTTTCTATAACTCATTTCCATACTATACATGTAGCTTTCTGACAACTGTTTCAAGTATATGGGATTAGATCAGTGGTCCATAAATCTTTTTCACACATACACACACATATTTTCATCATATATATATATATATATATATATATATATTGTGGACGCTGGCCCGGACACAGACAGACGGACATCTTATGCTCACCCAACACACGTTTATTTACAGTTTATATTTACAAATAGGTTCAGTGCACGTCCCAGTGCCTCCAGCACCATTCCCCCAAATGTCCAGGCCTCACAGTCTCTGTGCCTTTCTCTTGGCCACCTCCCGTCCTCTCTCCAGCTCTGTCCTCTTCCACCAGACATCCGCCAATGACTGGAGGGATGCGGCCCCTTATATGGGAACCCGGATGGGCTCCAGCTGCTTCCTGGCAATCAGTCATAGCCACACCCCTGTGTGGCGGAAGTGCCGGCTCCAGCCCCAGCCGGGGACCACTATATATATATATATATATATATATATATATATATATATATATATATATATATATTGTGAGCAGGGGATAGGCGACATTCCTTCGGCAAGTGGCCGGATTGATCACACCGGAAGCATCTTTGTTCAGCTCGACTGCCAAAATATCCATGGCGAAGTCCACGGCCTCCTGCCTCCCTAGATGTGGGCGCTACATCAGCAGCTGGATCCCTTGGAAGCCTTCCTGAAAAAACCTGATTTTTAGGTTTTACAGCTCATTGATGCTCTAACCTCTGTTGAAAGCGACAGGCATTCCCAGGGCAATCCCTCGGAGGCTGAAAAACAGCATAAGGGGCACAATATACTATATATAAAGTATTCACAGCGCATCACTTTTTCCACATTTTATTATGTTACAGCCTTATTCCAAAATGGATTAAATTCATTTTTTCCTTATAATTCTACACACAACACCCCATAATGACGACGTGAAAAAAGTTTACTTGAGGTTTTTGTAAATTGATTAAAAATCAAAAAATTGAGAAAGCACATGTACATAAGTATTCACAGCCTTCGCCATGAAGCTCCAAATTGAGCTCAGGTTCATCCTGTTTCCCCTGATCATCCTTGAGATGTTTCTGCAGCTTAATTGGAGTTCACCTGTGGTAAATTCAGTTGATTGGACATGATTTGGAAAGGCACACACCTGTCTATAGAAGGTCCCACAGTTGAAAGCTCATGTCATGAAGTCAAAGGAATTGTCTGTAGACCTCCGAGACAGGATTGTCTCGAGGCACAAATCTGGGGAAGGTTACAGAAAAATTTCTGCTGCTTTGAAGGTCCCAATGAACACAGTGGCCTCCATCATCCGTAAGTGGAAGAAGTTCGAAACCACCAGGACTCTTCCTAGAGCTGGCCGGCCATCTAAACTGAGCGATCAGGGGAGAAGGGCCTGAGTCAGGGAGGTGACCAAGAACCCGATGGTCACTCTGTCAGAGCTCCAGAGGTCCTCTGTGGAGAGAGGAGAACCTTCCAGAAGGATAACCATCTCTGCAGCAATCCACCAATCAGGCCTGTATGGTAGAGTGGCCAGACAGAAGCCACTCCTTAGTAAAAGGCACATGGACAGCTTGCCTGGAGTTTGCCAATAGGCACCTGAAGGACTCTCAGACCATCAGAAACAAAATTCTCTGGTCTGATGATACAAAGATTGAACTCTTTGGTGTGAATGCCAGGCGTCACATTTGAAGGAAACCAGGCACCGCTCATCACCAGGCCAATACCATCCCTACAGTGAAGCATGGTGGTGGCAGCATCATGCTGTGGGGATGTTTTTCAGTGGCAGGAACTGGGAGACTAGTCAGGATAAAGGGAAAGATGACTGCAGCAATGCACAGAGACATCCTGGATGAAAACCTGCTCCAGAGCGCTCTTGACCTCAGACTGGGCGACGTTTCATCTTTCAGCAGGACAACGACCCTAAGCACACAGCCAAGATATCAAAGGAGTGGCTTCAGGACAACTCTGTGAATGTCCTTGAGTGGCCTCAGCCAGAGCCCAGACTTGAATCCGATTGAAGATCTCTGGAGAGATCTTAAAATGGCTGTGCACCAACGCTTCCCATCCAACCTGATGGAGCTTGAGAGGTGCTGCAAAGAGGAATGGGCAAAACTGGCCAAGGATAGGTGTGCCAAGCTTGTGGCATCATATTCAAAAAGACTTGAGGCTGGAATTGCTGCCAAAGGTGCATCGACAAAGTATTGAGCAAAGGCTGTGAATACATGTGATTTCTCAGTTTTTTTTATTTTGAATAAATTTGCAAAAACCTCAAGTAAACTTTTTTCACATTGTCATTATGGGGTGTTGTGTGTAGAATTCTGAGGAAAAAAATGAATTTAATCCATTTTGGAATAAGGCTGTAACATAACAAAATGTGGAAAAAGTGATGCGCTGTGAATACTTTCTGGATGCACTGTATATATGTTGTCACGCACGAGTGCTTGAAGAACAGCTTAAGGACCCAACATGCACCGTGATAAGTCGTGCCAGGGGACAACGGCAGTGTACTAACCTCTCTCTTCGTATTCCCTCAGAAAGAACGAGGCACAACTGCTGTAATACCACCCAGACTACTCAAAAAGCCACAACACTTCCGGGTTCCTTTCATCCCTCTAGTCTCCAATTGATGAGGACAGCCACCCATCATACATCATGATTTACCCAGCATCCCAATGTTTAATTTCTGGTCCGACCCTATAAATTGTCTGTCTACCCTGTGTCTTTTGAGTTTGGAAAACCATTGACGACTTTTTTTTCTGTTACAGTATACGTGGCTAAAAACCCCAAACCTTTATGCTTCTCTGTCTTGTTTATTACAGTGGTGTAGCCGGCAGGATATAGCCCGAAGTTGTCTGAAGGTCAGGACCTGAATTCAGTCCTCACCACGTTGGCGAATGAGCTCAAGGCCGTCAAGGTGGACCAGGTGGCCACCAAGATGGAGCTCGCCGAAACCAAGAGGCAGCTGGCGGTGGAAGAAGTGGTAAAGCCATAGCCCGTGCATCCTCCACCACCTCCAATCATCCCTCTCATGGAGGCTGACGATATCGAGTCGTTTCTGTCCATCTTTGAGAGGACGGCGACTCTGAACCAGTGGCCACAGAAGGAATGGGCGTCCATTTTGGTGCTGCATCTAAAGGGACCTGCGCAGTGGGCCTATCATGATCTTCCCGAGGAGTAAGCCGCCAAATTTGACCTACTGGATATATAAACGCTACGGCGTAAACTCTGTCAGCAGGTGTGGGTATGGTGGCAGTGGAAGTTCAACCCCGATCTCCCGGCTAGAGCCCAGGCGTTCGAGTTCTGGGGCAAGCTCGAGCACTGGCTACGGTCAGACATCAACCAGGCTCGCCAGATGGTCGAGCATGTTGCCTGCGAGGGGTTAGTCCACGGTATGCCGGACTATCTCACCCAGCAGGTCCGGAGACATTCTTTTAAAGACATGAATGGTCTTCTGGAGGTCCTGGAATGAAAACTGGTGGTAACCCAACTCAGAGGGTCTGAGAAGCTGGCTCGCGGGATCTGACAGGGACGTGTCACCACCCCTGAGCCCACCTGTCACGTCACGGAGGCTCCGGCTAAACTCAGAGATCGAGTGCCCAACACGCCCTGCTGTTTCAAGTGTGGCGAGGTGGAGGCATATGCTTCCCACCTGTCCCCTCAACATAGAGCCAATGGACTGCAGCTGGGAAAATGGGAGAGAGGTACTGTGCTCTGTCAAACCCTCTGGAGGTCACAAATAGTGTTGTTAAATGGGCACTCATTTGTGGTGTTGTTTGACTCCGGGAGTAACATTACCATTGTTGCCTGCCGTTATGTTCTACTGTGACAGTGGGTTGCTTAACGAACGAGCGTAATTTGTGTGCACGGGGAGACCAGAGCGTACAGGTCCGCAAAGTGTTTTATAACCTGGGAAGCGAGTCCTAAACAACTGTTCATCACTGTACTGCCCGAGCCCACCTGCCAAGTTATACTGGGACAAGACTTGTTGGAAAGTAAACACGGTAGAGCTGTCACTACTCCTACACCTACATTGAGTCTGACTATGGAGGGTCAAGGGTATCTCCCAGCCGTTCCCATGTCATGTTCCTCGGCAACTAATGATTACGTGGACAGCCCGGGGGAGCTCTCTTCAGTGACGGACCTCGACCCGGAAGTACAACTGGGTGGGGTTCCGGGGCAGGTGAGTGCTACCCTGGACCAGTCACCTGACCCACTCGCTGGCATAGACTGTTTCAGTCTACACCAGCATCATTTAAAAGAGAACAGTGGAATGACGATTCCCTGAAGTTTGGCCGACATGCCATCGTGTTTGCAGAAGAAATATCGTCAGTAGATTTCACACCAATGGGACCCTACTTTGTTTTGAATAATGAACTGTTGTATCGAGTTGCGGAACACGAAGGTGAGGTACAGAAGTTGTTGTTAGTTCTGCAGACCTACTGGCGGGAAGTTAGTGAACTAGCTCATGCCCACCCATCTCGGGGCCGAGAAAACATTGGAGAGAGTAAAACTCTGGTTCTATTGGCCCAGGATCAATGAGGAGGTCCGGCGTTTCTATCAGTCTTGCC
>JANRMT010056837.1:0-18475 GCA_026402145.1 Polypterus bichir lapradei
CATAGTTTTGATGCCTTCAGTCATGAAAATAAAGAAAACACATTGAATGAGGAGGTGTGTCCAAACTTTTGGCCTGTACTGTATTAATACATCTGTTATACACTCACCTAAAGGATTATTAGGAACACCTGTTCAATTTCTCATTAATGCAATTATCTAATCCACCAATCACATGGCAGTTGCTTCAATGCATTTAGGGGTGTGGTCCTGGTCAAGACAATCTCCTGAACTCCAAACTGAATGTCAGAATGGGAAAGAAAGGTGATTTAAGCAATTTTGAGCGTGGCATGGTTGTTGGTGCCAGACGGGCCGGTCTGAGTATTTCACAATCTGCTCAGTTACTGGGATTTTCACGCACAACCATTTCTAGGGTTTACAAAGAATGGTGTGAAAAGGGAAAAACATCCAGTATGCGGCAGTCCTGTGGGAGTAAATGCCTTGTTGATGCTAGAGGTCAGAGGAGAATGGGCCGACTGATTCAAGCTGATAGAAGAGCAACTTTGACTGAAATAACCACTCGTTACAACCGAGGTATGCAGCAAAGCATTTGTGAAGCCACAACACGCACAACCTTGAGGCGGATGGGCTACAACAGCAGAAGACCCCACCAGGTACCACTCATCTCCACTACAAATAGGAAAAAGAGGCTACAATTTGCACGAGCTCACCAAAATTGGACAGTTGAAGACTGGAAAAATGTTGCCTGGTCTGATGAGTCTCGATTTCTGTTGAGACATTCAAATGGTAGAGTCAGAATTTGGCGTAAACAGAATGAGAACATGGATCCATCATGCCTTGTTACCACTGTGCAGGTGGTGTAATGGTGTGGGGGATGTTTTCTTGGCACACTTTAGGCCCCTTAGGGCCAATTGGGCATCGTTTAAATGCCACGGGCTACCTGAGCATTGTTTCTGACCATGTCCATCCCTTCATGACCACCATGTACCCATCCTCTGATGGCTACTTCTAGCAGGATAATGCACCATGTCACAAAGCTCATTTCAAATTGGTTTCTTGAACATGACAATGAGTTCACTGTACTAAAATGGCCCCCACAGTCACCAGATCTCAACCCAATAGAGCATCTTTGGGATGTGGTGGAACGGGAGCTTCATGCCTGGATGTGCATCCCACAAATCTCCATCAACTGCAAAATGCTATCCTATCAATATGGGCCAACAGTTCTAAAGAATGCTTTCAGCACCTTGTTGAATCAATGCCACGTAGAATTAAGGCAGTTCTGAAGGCGAAAGGGGGTCAAACACCGTATTAGTATGGTGCTCCTAATAATCCTTTAGGTGAGTGTATGTTCTACTTTAATTAATAAAAAATAAAATAAAATGGCATAACTAGGTCAATCACAATAACTGTATCTCTTGAATTGTTTCCCGAAGAAACATACAGATCAGTTATGGTGATCACTGAAGTGCCATTTCTGATCTACAGAACAGCCCAATACTGCGGTGTATGTCTGTATTTATATGCTGAAACATCTAGTGTGATTTAAGATTATAACTTTTATCAGAAATGGGTGGACATATTTTCTTGTTTCTAAACTTATTTGTAATTTACCAAAACAATAAATATCTAATGATGTACAGTTTGAACATGTTAAACATGAAGAAATAAACTGCTATTTCAATGGGAAAAGTATGTAATTACTGGGCAGTTTAAAGTAATTACAGTATATAGTCACGTCTGTAGGCTCCTTATTGTCGGAGTACAGTGAAATTCTTACTTGCATTTGTTAATCAACATGCAACACATCCAGACTTATTTTCAAAATGTTAGGCTTAGTGTTATTTAAATATGACTTGCAAGTGAACTGGAAGAATATTATGATGCTTAAGTAAAATTTTCCAGATCCAAAAATAATAAAAATCAGCAACAAGAGCAAAAAAAAATCTTTATTTTGTGTATTTCAAGTGACATTCCAAAAACTTTGAGAAAGTCCTGTTATATAAGTTGTCCTCTGGAATTAGAGTTTGCTTTGTGGTAGAGGGGGTTGGCGTCTGTGAAGCCTCCATATATTTTTTACCAGATTATTGGCAGTATCCAGTTCTGCAAACACCGAGCTGTCTTTAGATATGATGTACCTATGAAGAAGTGGCTTCAAAACAGTGATGGCGATGCTAAAATTCAGGTGAGGATAAGTAATGTTGATCGCATTATCTCTGGTATTGCTGGTTACGATTCCTGAAGGCATAAACACACATATAGTACAGTAAATCAGTCACAAATGAAATGTGCTTGCAGCTGTATAAAATAAATATATCTGGAGGAAAATGCATTAATATGCATAACAATCACCCTAATTGTCCCATATAAAACACAGAAGATAAAAATAGACTATTTTCCTTTCCTCCTTTACAAAGCATTTGGACACACTTCTGCAATCAACTAAAGCTAAGCATCATTAGTAAAAATATTGTCTATATTACTGCAACATAATATAACATTATTAAATAAACTACAATTTAGGGTGATATGGGGCCAGAACTATCCATGTAGTACTGAACACAAGGTAGTGAACAAGCCTGGTGAGTTAGTCACCTACACTAACACAGGGCCAATTTAAAACTGCCAATTAACCTAAAACACAATTTTGCAGATGAATGAATAAAACAAATAAAAGCATGAGGAAAAAATGCAAACTCTACACAGACAATGACCAGCTACAGAAATCAAAGCCAGGACTAGATCTTTGAGACAGAAGTGCTAACCACTAAGTCTTTCAGAAATGTAAAGTCCATCTATATGTATCCACCCTTAATCCAATCCAGTATTGCACAGTCTGGAGCCTATCCCAGCAGCATCAAGCACAAAGCAGGAACCAACAGTATGCAGAGTCACAATCCATCACTGAGTACTCACATGCAAACAGATATAGTAAATTCAAACCAGATCAATTTTGAGTCACCAATTACAATAATACACATACTACGTCAAATTAATCAGTTTAAATGTTAATTACTGTTCCTGTAATCACCTGATGTAAATTATCTGTATTTCTGCAGGACATTTCAGCCCATTCTAGAAGCACTGAGCATAACAAAGGAAAAAAGACTGTCTTGACAGAATGCTACTGCATGTATAACTGGGCCTGCCTTTACAGATTCACACACATAAAACAATTTAGAGTCATCAATTAACATAACAATAGTTTGGTCCATTAACCAATGCAAAGAGTTGATATTTGTAGAATCATTTCACCAAAGAAAAGATTTTTGTCCATTAGGGACAGCTTGCTGAACATTTTATTTTTTTTATTCTTTCTATGTATGTACTTCTGCATGGGCTCCTTAACTGGCTAAGTGATTAGAAAACCATAAAAAAAAAGAAACAGAGAACTTTTTTAGTGCTAAGGTGGAGTTCCCAGAACATTCTAGTAGTAAGTGTAAGTTTTCAGAACATTGTAGTATTAAGAGTTTCTATTGTCTCAGCAGAAAGAATGCAAAGGAGCAAAGATTGCAGGAGCCACTGCTACCAGACATTCCTTAACATCTTTAGGTGACAAACAAATCTGATGAGCTGAAGTGGGAGGATCTGGCAACAGAAAGAACAACATCCTTCTTTGACGTCCTTATGGAAAAGGGCAAAGAAAAGTGTTGGCCATTTCTTAAGAAACCACCAGAACAGCGGGCAAATGATCCAATCTCTAACAAATTGTATGATCTGTCAGCACACATGATGGTATTGTCTCATCAAAAAGTTCAGCGATATACTGACAAAGGATGAGGAAAAGAAATAGTGAATTCTTCAACTGGTCGCAAACCCAACTTCACCAAACACAGTACTAATGCTGTAGTCCTACAGTTGTCTGCAGTTCAGTTTTGAAGACATAAAACTGCTAAAGGAGTGGCCTCTAAAATGTTGTTTATTTTAATTAAAATTGTGAGTGTTTGTTACAAGTATGACAAAGAATAAAACTAGCCTTGTATAGAACTTGAATTTGGGACACAGGAGAAAACCTGGGATACCTTTGGGACACAGGAGAAAACCAGATTAAAACATCTATAAAGAAAAAAAATCAAAATCATTTTTATTTTCTGGATTTACCTTCATTAAATACAAAGCCAGCACAATTTGCTGTGTATTTATAAGGATTCCAACTTGACTGAGGTCGTACTGTTATTGTATTTATTTAAACAGAATGTGTGCCACCATTTAGATGATTCACAGAAAGAAAAAATAAAGGTGATGTATGTGTGCTTTTTAAAGGTCAAGGAAAGAAAAGAAGCAAAGCTTAATTTACTGCACACAACTTTCACTTACAATTTTTTTTAATTAGTACCTTATTATATATTAGCCTTGGAAAAAAATGATATACACACACATGCAGACACTCCAGGTAAATTAACATCACAAAAGCTGTAAAATATAAAAAGTGTATAGAGAATAATAATTTATACAAGCCATTAAGTGAAAAGCAGTACACTAATATGCTGCCAGAAGTAAGCATTACCAGAAATACTCATATAATTAGTTTAATTTTTTTACAAATCATTTTTTTAACAGTAAAAAAAATTTGTAACATAACAATGCAACTGTGATGAACATCTAGTCCATTCAATACATAGATTTAACCAATGCCATCATATCCAGATAATGAAACTACAAATTCCTTCAAAACATCAGGGTCTTACCCATTCCCATGATCTAGAGAATTAGACAAAAAAAAAACCCAAAAAAATAAAGAAAAACAACACAGAGGTAGATATAACTTTAATAATATATACTATATATATATATAAGAAGGCCATATAAATACACACATGCATACACATGTGTATCAATGAGAACATACAGGATATAAGGGCCACTACTGCCATCCTCTATAGACTGAGTAATTTGGAGAAAGCTTCACGTGAATCAATTAAAATAAGATAAACACTAGCACTCAACCACTATCAACTTGGGGGATTTACATCTTAAGACAACAGTTACTGTAGCAACTATATTTCCTAGTGTAATAATTTAAAAGAATAGAAGAATCGCCACCGAGAAGAATAACAAAGAGAAGTAAAGAATTTTTGCAATTTAGTAAAGTGGGGAACAAATTTGAGGTTGTTGACTGAAAAGCAAAACAATTTGGACACTGCCATGACAAAGGCACCAGAAAATCACAAGTCCGACCCCACCTGTAATAGGGTAAAGGCATGTTATGTGATTGATCTGGGGCTGTATGAAATGCCACTTTTACAGTGGCATTTGTCTTTATTCCAGAGAGTCCATGTGGAGACAGAATTGCTTTATTCTAATGTACCTTATAATCAGAGATGCATTAAAGGTTATAGAACAATTTTAGGATCAGAGGGATTTCTGCTAAATATGTCAGAATATATTTATATGAAGAAATGGCATGTAAGAAACCTCAATATAAACAGAAGACTTATTGTATCTATGTACTGCTTAGCCAGAGACTTCAGACATAGTGCAGTCAAGAGGGGAAAGTGTGGACATCCATGATGACATTGTTTAATGATGTTAAAGGATAAGACGTAAGCAAATTAGTTAATATGGCTGCTAATTGGAATTAATAAAACACTGCAATCATGTTAATAAAAAATCTCCAAACCCAAAGGCATGAAAAACTAACCTTAAAGTATCCTAAATTAGTTGGTCAGAATGTTTTTCAGCATCTGAATACAAAAGTTGAGTGGGAAACTACAAACAGTAAAGAATCTCTGCCAATTATCTGAGCACAAACAGGACTTAACATAGGACTTAAATACAGTGCATCCAGAAAGTATTCACAGCACATCACTTTTTCCACATTTTGTTATGTTACAGCCTTATTCCAAAATGGATTAAATTCAATTTTTTCCTCGGAATTCTACACACAGCACCCCATAATGCCGTGAAAAAAGTTTACTTGAGATTTTTGCAAATTTATTAAAAATAAAAAAATTGAGAAAGCACATGTACATAAGTATTCACAGCCTTTGCCATGAAGCTCAAAATTGAGCTCAGGCACATCCTGTTTCCCCTGATCATCCTTGAGATGTTTCTGTAGCTTAATTGGAGTCCACCTGTGGTAAATTCAGTTGATTGGACATGATTTGGAAAGGCACACACCTGTCTATATAAGGTCCCACAGTTGACAGTTCATGTCAGAGCACAAACCAAGCATGAAGTCAATGGAATTGTCTTTAGACCTCTGAGACAGGATTGTATCAAGGCACAAATCTGGGAAAGGTTACAGAAAAATTTCTGCTACTTTGAAGGTCCCAATGAGCACAGTGGTCTCCATCATCCGTAAGTGGAAGAAGTTTGAAACCACCAGGACTCTTCCTAGAGCTGGACGGCCATTTAAACTGAGTGATCGGGGGAGAAGGGTCTTAGTCAGGGAGGTGACTAAGAACCCGATGGTCTCTCTGTCAGACCTCCAGAGGTCCTCTGTGGAGAGAGGAGAACCTTCCAGAAGGACAACCACCTCTGCAGCAATCCACCAATCAGGCCTGTATGGTAGAGTGGCCAGACAGAAGCCACTCCTTAGTAAAAAGCACATAGCAGCCCACCTGGAGTTTGCCAAAAGGCACCTGAAGGTCTCTCAGACCATGAGAAACAAAATTCTCTGGTCTGGTGAGACAAAGATTGAACTCTTTGGTGTGAATGCCAGGCGTCACGTTTGGAGGAAACCAGGCACCGCTCATCACCAGGCCAATACCATCCCTACAGTGAAGCATGGTGGTGGCAGCATCATGCTGTGGGGATGTTTTTCAGCGGCAGGAACTGGGAGACTAGTCAGGATAAAGGGAAAGATGACTGCAGCAATGTACAGAGACATCCTGGATGAAAACCTGCTCCAGAGCGCTCTTGACCTCAGACTGGGGCGACGGTTCATCTTTCAGCAGGACAACGACCCTAAGCACACAGCCAAGATATCAAAGGAGTGGCTTCAGGACAACTCTGTGAATGTCCTTGAGTGGCCCAGCCAGAGCCCAGACTTGAATCCGATTGAACATCTCTGGAGAGATCTTAAAATGGCTGTGCACAGACGCTTCCCATCCAACCTGATGGAGCTTGAGAGGTGCTGCAAAGAGGAATGGGCAAAACTGGCCAAGGGTAGGTGTGCCAAGCTTGTGGCATCATATTCAAAAAGACTTGAGGCTGTAATTGCTGCCAAAGGTGCATCGACAAAGTATTGAGTAAAGGCTGTGAATACTTATGTACATGTGATTTATCAGTTTTTATATTTTTAATAAATTTGCAAAAATCTCAAGTAAATTTTTTTCATGTTGTCATTATAGGGTGTGTGTTGTGTGTAGAATTCTGAGGAAAAAAATTAATTTAATCCATTTTGGAATAAGGCTGTAACATAAAAAAATGTGGAAAAACTGATGCTCTGTGAATACTTTCCGGATGCACTGTAGGTTTGCTTGTAGTGGCCACATTTACCTTTTCAAGTCCCAAGACAAAAATTTCTTCAGTAATTTAGCATCTTAATTCATAAGCCAGAAGGGTTTACACTTGTGCCACAAGTTATGTGAAATCATTAATATTAGTATGTTGACAATGGAGCTAGGATGGACTTCAGAGCTTGCAATGGATGATTTAAGCATTTGAATCACCGGCTCAGCTAACTATTGACAGGTAACTGTTGATCTAAATTCAATACAAGTTGATTTGGAATTCCATCAAGATCTGGGGCTTTACAATTTTTCATGGAAAGAAGTGCTATAACCATTTTAGACAAACTGAGCCAAGTAACAGTAACTTAGGACTTTTCTCATGGACCTTTTAATATTTTTTACTGTTGTTCAGTATTGACCCCCAGGAGCCTACATTGAAGTCTGTTGTATAATAAACTTTGTGATCTCCATTGTCCACGAACACTTGAGTTTAAAATATTTTCTCTACTATCACTACAAAACCATACAAGGTAAGTCAAAGATTTTAAAAAAATATTATTTTTGGGTGAAGTATTCCTTTAAGAAGTATACACAAGGAACCGAACAGGTAGAAATCCTTCAATGTCTAATTTACTTCATTGTACAGTAAAAGTGGAACATTATGTCCTGCTGTTTTTTTCATGGATACAATGTGCTTAGGTTGCCGCCAGTGCTCCACTTGTAAAGCATTTATGTCATTATCAAAAGGATTTTATTTCTGCTTTGTATGTACTACAGTATGTGCCACTTGTATCTTCAGGTAAATGCTTGGAAAGCAACATTCAAAATAGACAGCTATTCAATAATCAGTGGACAAAGTAATCCTGAAGATTGTTCATCCCTATCCACCATTTTAAAACAGTTGTTTTCTTCTCTCAGAGAAATGCTTGGCAAGATAACATGATTCTTCACAGAAATTATAAATCTATAATCTATATCCAGTCATGAACAGTCTCCTTTTGGTGTTCTGGACGCTTGACGAATCTTCATTAAAGTTACAATCTCCTATCATAATAAACATTTTTAAATTCCTGATGTATCAAAAAATGTTTGTCTCTTCAAAAAAAAAAATATATATTGTCAGCAGGTTCATCTCCATTGTTAAGCTATATCTGCAATCTTTGAACCACTTACTCTGATTTAGGATTAATACTGCCACCTTGTGCTTCAACACTGGTATACCTTTTTAAATCAATACAGGTTAAGATCAACTTACTCATTTAATTATAGACTCATACCTCCCTTTACAAAATCTCAGCAAGTCAAAGCGTACTCCTCAAAGATTAAAAATTAAAATATAATTTAAAAAGGTCAATAAATAAAAATAGAAATATGCCAAAGCATACTCCTCAAAGATTAAAACTTAAAATACAATTAAATAAGGTCAATAAATAAAAATAGAAATTGCATGCATAATTGTAACAACATGTATTTATATAGCACATGTTCATACAAATGATGTAGCTCAAACTTCTTTACAAGAAGAAGAAAGAAAAGTAAAATAAAAAATAAAAATATAAAAATAAGATTAGGCAATACTAATTTGTACTCTATTTTTAATTGGTACTAATTTGCACTCTTTTACTTATTACCTTGAAAACAAAACATGTTGTTTGTGAACTCATTCAATTTTATATCCACTTCTCCTGGTGATGGTTACAGTACAAAGCTTTACTTTATCAGCTGGGGAAAGTTAAACCACTTTCAGGCCAGCTGAGATATATACTGTAATTTGTAATATTCTGTTACATTACCATGTCTTGTAATCTTTCACTAGGTTTTATCACAGAGGTCCAGTCAACCCCCCAGCTGCCATCATTAACAGATACCCATAAGATCTCATTTAGGATCTCTTAATCCTGGGCAGAGCTTTTTCTGTTCCAGTGCCATCACAGATTATTGACTTTCTTATTTTTTTATGAGTATGAGTTTCACTACTTTGCCTAACACTCTCAAACATAAACACTGTCAAATTATACAATAAAATGTAAATATATTAGATCTTTGAAATTGTATTTTTTTAATATTTTATTTTTTTATTACTACCTTCAATACTTCTATATACTTTTGCTTACTAGATACGATCATAGAAAAGATCATGCAGGTTGAGCAGATCCAGATTCAGTGTACCTTTTCTTAAAATGATGAACAGGAATAAAGCATGGGTAGTACTGAATCAGAGCTGTTTTCATCCCACCATAACAAGCAAAAAAAATAAGATGAAGGTTGCAGTGCTACTTGGATATCTGTTCTGTTTATGGCTATAACCAAACTGACTCGAGCTCACTGCTCAAAGTGGCAATAAGAATACAGACTCTGCTTATATCTAGCTACATTCTTAAGGAGGTATTTAGTCCTGAAGGCTTGATAATGTGGCCACACAATGCACAAATAAATCATAAAATGGCAAACTTAATTTTCTGCCCTCTGAATTCTAAATGACAGAGTACTGCTGAAATATTTTGTTAATGATATTATGTAAAAAAGCTATTTTAAAATGAAAGTTGATTACGTATGTAGCTACATTACCCTCAAGTGATATAGCCTTTTTTAATACAGTGTGTTTTAGACTCAGTGCATTTATGATGAAACTGTGGAAAATCAATAATACTTCAAAATAAAACAGTTATTTATATACTAGTTATTGTTACTTCTTACTAAGAATTGTTTTCCCCGAGAAAGTCTACTCTCAGTTTAGAGGTTAATATTCATCAGACAATATAATAATTTGATTAATGCAGAGAGCAGTGAAAGTATAAGCACTTTTTTACACTTGTCTTTTCAACTATGAGTTGACTTGATTTGCTTTAAAAAACAAGTGATTTGACTTGGTTGAATGTAATTATTATATCTTAAGACTTGACAGGAAATAGGAAGGTCAGGACTTGAGACTACAGTACTTGCATATGTAGGTCTTCATCCCATCTCTACTATAAGTCATCGTTTTATTTGCTTAAACTAATTATGAAACCCTTACAGCATTGGTTACATTCACATTGAAGGCCTAAGAAATAAGTACTTAAATGTCTATGTTACTGTGCAACACCACAGTCAACATACTACTGTATATGAACAACACATATTAAATTTTTTTTTTTCATACATTACCTAGTAGTTCTCCAGTGCTTGTGCGATACAATGCTCCTCCACTTGTTCCTGCATGCACTGCAGATGTAGTCTGCAACATTATAGCTTTAGAATCACACTGCATGACTCTGGACAGAGTTCCAGCTGTCACAGATGGTCCACAATTCTGTCCAAAAAGCCCAAACCCCAAAACACACACAGACTCCCCTAATACAAAAAAACAAATGAAAAAAAAAAACATTGGACACAAACACTCAAAGAGCTACAGTTACAGAACAGGGTTAGGACAATATTATAAATATCAGTAAGATGACCAAAAACAGAAAATGGTATGTTACGATAAATACAAAGAAGCCATTTTAGAAAGAAACATTTACAGAGATGACCAGGACTCCAACTGATCTGAAATATGAAAGGAATAGAAGTAAGCACCTGTACATGGTGTTCTGCTATAAAACATATTCACAACACATTTGTACATTTGTAGACAGACAACCTGGCAAGAGGTGTACTATTTTCAGTATATTGCAAGCTATTATTAAATATTGAATACTTAAAGTAATCCACAAAAATACAAAAACTGCATTTTAACAACATTTTTGATCACATTTACTCTACATTAGGATAGAAACCCTGTGTCTCATTGCTCTTACAGATCTATATAAAAAATTAAAGCATGTATGTGAAGTATCTTAAGTGCATTTTGTTCATACTATAAGAATATATTTCACTCAGATAATTCAACCAAATGCACACAAACAACATTAAACAACATTACATTGATGTGTTTAGTGCTTCCAGTTAAGTTCAGATATTTAGATATCCTGATCATTTTAGCCTCTTTGAACGTATATATCTGTCTGTCAAGTATCTTGTGCTTAATGCATAAATAAGCATGTCTATGGCATTTGTAACACAGTGGCATTGCAGTAAAACACAGGCTAACTTCAAATGAGAGACAAGTGCTCTTTTAAAGACATTGATAGTTGTGATCCTATAAGCAGCTTTTATTTATAAGTTGAAACCTGTCCACCAGACATTTCCCCAACATTTAATGTGGTAAATTTTTAAAGTAGGCATTGTAGTACAATTCTGAATTCACAGAATACATGCAAAAGCACAACAGAGACGGAGGATAAAAAACTGCTACCAACATACACTCGAAAATATACAGCTCAAGTTAAGACATTGAGTCCAGGACTGGTTATGCCAGCTGTACGTATCTGTTTATAATTTTTTAACAGGGGAGTTTGATCTAATAGCTAAGATCATGGACTATAAAAATGTCTGCCAGTTTTCCTACTCTGACTCATTGAATAATTTTAAGTAACTTAATCCAACTTTGCTCCTCTTGATATGAGTCGAATTATCACAATAGTCCTACACTGTAGCTATTACATGCTTTGGGATTGTGTTCACTATACAAAGACACTGCATAAAAAAGATAAAAAGGAGTAATTGGTTGGCATTGACAAAGGCTGAAACTTAATCAAATTAATTTAAAAAATGTATTGCTCAAACACTCTGGGTTTCCTTCATCCTGAATACATTTTTTCACCTCTTTGAAAATGTACTGTTAAGTAACAGGATAATATAAGGAAGTATTAATAATAAAAACTACTAACAACTAAGTGAGCATATTTTTTCTCTAGGTACTTTTCTACAGTTTCCTCCTGCATTAATAAATACGGCTATCAGGTTAAATAGAAACTGTATGCTGTCCAAGTGTAAGTGACTGTGGATGCATGAGTGTGCCCTGTGATGGACTAGTGCCCTTGCCAAGTTTAATTTCTGCATAGTACTCCACGCTGTCAGAGTAGATGCATGTTTCTGATCAGGATTAAGCAAATCTGACAATGGTTAGATGGATCAGATTAAAAATATAGGAATGTTAAAGATCAGTTTGGAGCTGAAGTAGTTAATTCCAGTAATACTGGATAAATAATTCCAATAAGTTGAAAGATAGCCTAATAGATGTTTTTATTAACAAATCTGATGCTAAAATGTGTTTTTAAGTGAATACCGGGGTGTATTGGATGAAAAAGATATTTCAATATCCACGTTCAAAATTTTTGAACATTTCAACATTTTGTTTAAAATAACAACTACCAGACCTATTTTATTCCAAGGCTACTATTTCAGCATGTCTCACTTCTATTTCTCTTTCCACCCTAATCTAGTATAAAGAGAGGGGACACCATAATCTAATTGCATGGGTCACAAGGCAGAAGACACCCACATCAAAACTCATTAGATCTTATTGACACCGAATCATATGCTCTGGACTGAAGGAGGAAATGATAGTCCCAAGGGGTTTTTTTTTAACAAATTCTATAGGTTTATCGTGGTTCCTCACTGGCAATGCTTAGAAATGGATGAAAAACTATATTAACCATTTTATAGTTTTTTAGGCTCATTACCTTCACATGTATAGAGTACAGTGAAATTTTTACATGTATGTTCTAACCTCCATCATTAGTGAGTACAACAAACTTAACTCTAAACATCTGTCTTCCTTAGCCTAAAACTCTCAGGACACAATTTATAACACTATCTACCATTAAGGCTCTTAAGTTTTATTTAAACACTGATGACACTTTGCTGTATTTATTAATTAGACTGATTCATTGATATTCAGTGCACTGCTCCCAGGCACCAGCTTCCATTTCCTCAGCTAAAAAGTATGTTATTTTAAAAACAATTATTATTATTCTCTGTCTTCAATCTATTTGAATCTATCTTCTTTCATCCTACTGAACTGAGCCAGGGATGCTGCTCAATGACCTGCTCCCTTTAATCTAGTTTGTATTGAACATAACGATGATAAAATGTACAAAGCACCTACTAGGAGCAATGAGGTCTTTCCTGTCATGTTACTAAAATGCATAGAAGATACAGTATGTTGGATTTTAACATAATTTAACATAAAACATAAAAAGTAATGTAGGATATTACAAAAATCCCCTGCCACTTGGTATTGCTTTCTTTTTAAAGCACAAATTGTAGTTTTTGCCAAAGCTCTTTACATTTCAAGCGCATATACTGTATTAAAAATAGTTAGATTACATTTCTTTGTAAAGGTCAATATGCACCCAAGGAATTTACCGTGATGCCCAGGGTGCTTGCAGCCTTGGCCTTCACTACAAAGCCCATTAACAGTTTTCAAATATTAGTGGATTACAAATAATTCATGTTTTCCTAGCTATATTTGGATTTTAAACTGAAATGCCCAAGAAGAAATAAAATTATTTGGCAGAAAATAGCTTCAAGTCAAAAAATGAAACAAGCTGTATGGGTAAAAATTAAGAATCGTGTGCTATGATACTTTGTTATGCTTTTACATGTAAAAGATAATGTCCTAAGGTGTATAAAATTGGCTATCTAACTATTAGAGACAATGTCAACTAAAAATCATCACTCATATACTGTACATAACCCAAGAGAAAGTTATGTCAATGAGAACTAATGAATATTTAAAATTCAGTACTTATAAAAATGCATAGATTAGAAAATGATACAAAAACAGAGTACTACTGACTCAACAATCAAAAATGAAACATGTTTTATTATACACACATTTAAAAAATTGCAGCTGGATTTTGCCTAGAAAATGACGTTTATCAAAAAATCAACATCTAAACAGAAAGAAAAAAAACTGAGAGGTCAACATTTGAGCTGAAAGACACATCAGAGCAGTGAAAATGGAGTAAATGTGCATCAGTCAACTATAATGGCGTATATCAAGAGCGCTTAACAAAAAAGGCCTGTCGGTAATAAACCTCTTCTAAGAAAGAAACAGGTTAAAGTCTCAATGGGATTTGTCAGAAGGTACAAGAAAATCAGGAAAACAATTTCTAGTCCAGAAGAAAGTTTTCTGAGTAAAAGTAAGATATTGTGAAAGAAATCACTTAACATGTCATTTGAATTACAGTTCCTGCAGTGAAGAATGGAGGTTTTATATTAACAGCATACTGCCATTTTTGATTTTAAGATATACCATATAATGACAAACAACTAATCATATATTTAATATTTTTTAAGTATATGTGTTTTCAAGACTGGAACAATAGCAATATAGGTAAAGTTATAACCTGTAATTCAGCAACATCTGAAATGACATTATTTTTAATACTATTGTAAGGCACTACATGCAGGCATGGCAAGACATACAGTAAAATTAATGTATACCATGCTAGTTTTATATTTGGTAAATGTACACATTTTCCAACTATAAAAAATAAGCAAAATCAGAAAAACAGGAGTAAACACATTACCTGGAACAAAGGTGGAAGCTAAAGTGGGTTCAGTTGCATCCAAAAGACTTTCATTTAGTAATAATACAGCTACATCATATGGTGATTCTTCTTTTGTAGAAAAGACCACTTTTCCTATCCTGCTCTGGAAGCTGTATAAATCATAAATACAAACAAGATATTGCAAAAAAGCCATTATAGAAATTTGCACAAAAACACAAGGGTACATTCCAATTAAATATTGGATAAATAAGTTTTAATTCTACAAATAAATACGCACACTGAACTACAACCACAAAAAAATGTCATTGGCAAACATTATCAAGTCAAGTGAAGTTGGGAAGCATGCACTGGTACAGTGCGTTGCCGCACCCACTACACGGCAAAACAACTTGGGATCCCAGTTTGCAACCCCCCAGGTAGACACGCGGTCCAATCCCACCGTCTGGAAATGACCCCTACACGGGCGACCCCTTGGCCTGGTCCAGCCACTCGGGTCCCCAACAATGAGCATCTTACGAGCCAGATCACCCTTGGGATATCGCACCACATGGCCGTAGTGCCGTAACTGACGCTCCATCACAATGCAGGTAATGTGCCTCATTCGGGACTTCATGAGCAACCACACATTCGACACAAAGTCAAACCAATGGTACCCAAGGATTTTCCGGAGAGACGCAGTACCAAAGGAGTCCAGTCTTTGCTTTAGATCACTGGATAGCGACCATGTCTCGCAACCATATTGCAAGACAGGAAGCACCAGGACTCTAAACATTTAAAATATCTCCCAACCTTTGTCTTAGTTATGATTTTTCATTCCATTTCTCTTTCCCACAGAAAATTCTGTAATTCAAAATAATAAAAATAATGGAGCATAACTTAGACCAAATAGATTTGTTGAGTTAATAAAAGGACATATCAATTTACAATTACTCTACGATATGTAAGGTATGCTCCATATATTAAAATGAGAGTTTAGACCTTGACCCAGTTGGTAATATACTGTATGCCCTCTTGAAGTGCCTGGCTACTTTTTTCATGTTTTGGTCCTGCCCTCCTGCTGCATCTTTGTGGGCCTCTATTTCAACCTCTCTTTCACTCATTTTGTATGTCTTTATTCCTTGTTCTCCACAGCTTTTTGTACTTCGTGATTTTTCATTCATTCATTCATTTTCATCCTCTATTAAGAATCTGATTTCAGTGAGTTCTTTAGCTGCTAAAATTCTCTTGGCAACTCGCTGGAAGAAGCAAGATCAATGTCTAATAAATTTTTGGAGGAACGTATACTTATTTCTTTTAGAACTTCTAGCTGCTTTTATTAATTTATATTCTTCATCCATCATGTCATCCTTAAAAAAACAAGTAGTTGCACTTATTAAAAAATCACTTATTATTTTCTAATTGGAATGTGTAGGACATACTGCAGGTGCTTTTTTCATATTCTTTTTTTGCCATCTCCAAATGGGGTGGTACAGAGTTTGTGGAGGAGTCAGTGGGATGGGGACTTTATTCCATTTTTGGTGTTGCACTTTCCTTATCCTGTTGTTCCCCTTTTGCCTGTCTTTAAAAAACAAAAATAACTGTTTAAAATAAAAAAAATGATGAAATGGTTAAAACAGGATTTGGGATCTCGGAAAATATCCTGTTTAATGCAAGTGTCCAAATGACAAAAGAATAAAACACAAAGTAGCCATACTGTATGTAAGAAAGAAAACCTTTCTGGGGGTGGAGCTTCCTCCTGCACAGAAGCTGATCAGATGAGGACTTAAGTGCCTGTAGGTCCGGAAGGGGCAGAGTTTGAAGTGTTGCAGCAGAAGTGACATCACAACTCATCCAGACATTTCACCTCCATTGAAAGAATGCAATGCAATAATTATGAACTGTTGTTGACAATTCTCTGTTCTGTTTCTCTTCTTAGCATCATCTTCTACTTCCAAGCCATTAATGTGCCCACGGGAAGTACTCCAGAGATACTGGAAACTTTGGACTCCAAGAATGAAAGGTTTTAAAATTTATCACACAGCTCAGCACAAACTTATATAACGCTGTGAAATGCCCAGGAGTTGACCCAGACAAAAACCATGTCTGATATTACTAATATATTAATATTTTCTGCCTTAATGCTGAAAACTGGATTTTTTGTTTTCCTCTGTTGTCAATTTTTCATTTCTCAAAGATAATATTATTAGAAACATATTGTTAATATTCTTTCTTGTTAGCAAATCTGAAATTGCTTAATCTTACTGGGTTTTTATGTGTACCTATTATGTCATGTGTAAAGTTTATTGTTTTTTACATGTAACCTTGTTATAGTGCTCTGAGACTGAATCTGTGGAGCACTACAGTATACTTAAATAAATTGAATCGACACACAAATATACATATATATGTGTGTGTGTGTATGTGTATATATATATATATATATATATATATATATGTGTGTGTGTGTGTGTGTGTGTGTGAGTATATATATATATATATATCTAATATATGAAGCAGAGTTGTATGTATGTGTGTATGTTTGTTTGTTTGTCTGTCATACAAATCTGCACTGGGCGTCCAATTGGCACCAAACTGGGGATGGGGCTCCTTTGTGACTAGGAGAAGGTCATGGGGTATGCTTGATTGGGAAAAATGTTCGTGGTGAACCGCACGGCACCTTTTCACCAGCACAACGTTCGGCACTCGTCCCCGTACTTATCATCAACAAGATGGCCGCACGTTGCAACAGACATTCACAGCAACGCCACCTAGCAGCAGCTTTGTTCTCTTTGCATCGCTCTTTACCCATTTTTCTTTAAATTGCCAAGAGATGGCGGAAGTGTCCAAGTATGAGAAGGATGACTGCTTTGATCGGGTGAAGGGGAACTGCCGTATGGATGTAAAACGTGAACGACTGATAGTGCTGTCTTTCATTCGCCAACATCCGTTATATGCAAGCATGTTTGAACAGAGACTCGCCTTATAAAGACAGCATCCTTCCCCCACCATTTTCCCCAAACACAGCACCAGTTGTATGTCACTTCTGTCTGTAGTTACCATCGCCAACATCCGTTAGATGTCATCACGGATCAACACAGACGCTCCTTAGAAACAGAGTGCCCCTACCCGCCATTTTTCCCACTACGGTTTCAGTGCTACTCTTTCTCACTGGCTTTCTATATTTGCGGTGCTATTTGCTCACTTTCCGACTCACAGTACGATTTCTGTGTTGCTCTTTCTGACTGACTGGTGCTACGTATTGTAAATAACGTAAATTCATCTCACTGTGGTGCTTATTCCATACGTAATACCATGTAACACATTATAATTGTCCTGCTTTTTGCTAATATACCCATGCCACCGAAAAAAAGACATAGAATTGGAAGGTCCACTTCAGATGTCAGAAGAAAGTTTATTTCAAGGGCATCTGAAACGCCACAGCAGACAGAATCCAGAGTGGAGGAACTTACAATAAAATGTCAATCACAAAACTGTTTGTTCTATTTCTATGTTCTGTTTCTTTCATTTGGGAAATTCACCGGTTATAGATTCCCGGGCAATGCCGGGTACTCCTGCTAGTGTATATATATATATATATACACAGTACAGGCCAAAAGTTTGGACACAACTCCTCATTCAATGTGTTTTCTTTATTTTCATGATCATTTACAGCACTCTATCACTCTCCTTCTTGGTCAAATAGCCCTTACATAGCCTGGAGGTGTGTTTGGGGTCATTGTCCTGTTGAAAAATAAATGA
>JANRMT010056854.1:0-10661 GCA_026402145.1 Polypterus bichir lapradei
TTCTCCATGATTGACAGGAGCCTGCTCAGCGCCCGTCGCTCTGCCACGGATGTCAGACTGTCCAGCTCTGTGCCAACAATAGAGCCTGCCTTCCTCACCAGTTTGTCCAGGTGTGAGGCGTCCTTCTTCTTTATGCTGCCTCCCCAGCACACCACCGCGTAGAAGAGGGTGCTTACCACAACCGTCTGGTAGAACATCTGCAGCATCTTATTGCAGATGTTGAAGGACGCCAGCCTTCTAAGGAAGTATAGTTGGCTCTGTCCTCTCTTACACAGGGCATCAGTATTGGCAGTCCAGTCCAATTTGTCATCCAGCTGCACTCACAGGTATTTATAGGTCTGCACTCTCTGCTCAGTCACCTCTGATGATCACGAGGTCCATGAGGGGCCTGGGCCTCCTAAAATCCACCACCAGCTCCTTGGTTTTGCTGGTGTTCAGGTGTAGGTGGTTTGAGTCGCACCATTTAACAAAGTCCTTGATTAGGTTCCTATACTCCTCCTCCTTCCCACTCCTGATGCATCCCATGATATCAGTGTCGTCAGCGAAATGTTGCACGTGGCAGGACTCCGAGTTGTATTGGAAGTCTGATGTATGTTGGCTGAACAGGACCGGAGAAAGTACAGTCCCCTGCATACTGAGGTCTGTCTGTAAGATAGTCCACGATCCATGCCACCAGGTGTGAATCTACTCCCATCTCTGTCAGCTTGTCCCTAAGGAGCAGAGGTTGGATGGTGTTGAAGGTGCTGGAGAAGTCCAGAAACATAATTCTAACAGCACCACTGCCTCTGTCTAAGTGGGAGAGGGATCGGTGTAGCATGTAGATGATGGCATCCTCCGCTCCCACCTTCTCCTGGTATGCGAACTGCAGAGGGTCGAGGGCGTGGCGGACCTGTGGCCTCAGGTGGTGAAGCAGCAGCTGCTCCATGGTCTTCATCACATGTGACATCAGAGCGACAGGCCGGAAGTCATTCAGCTCACTATGACGTGATACCTTTGGGACTGGGGTGATGCAAGATGTTTTCCAAAGCCTCGGGACTCTCCCCTGTTCCAGACTCCGGTTGAAGATGTGCTGTAGAGGACTCTCCAGCTCCAACGCACAGGCCTTCAGCAGTCGTGGCGATACACCATCTGGACCCACTGCTTTGCTGGCACAAAGTCTCCTCGGCTCTCTGCTTACCTGGGCTGCTGTAATTGTGGGAGGGGGGAAACTCTCTCCTATGCTGGTATCAGCAGAAGGATGGGTGGAGGGTGCAGACTTGGAGAGCCATACACAGAAGACAACCAAAGAATATCGAAGAGTTAAGGCAGCTCTGCAGGAAAGAATGGGCTAAAATTCCCCCCGCACGATGTGCAGGTCTAATCTGCAGTTACAGGTAGCACCTGCCAAAGTAGGGTCAACCAGTTATTAAATCCCAAGGTTCCCTTACTTTTTCCACTACCACTGTGAACGTTGAATGCGTTTGTTAAATACGTAAACACAAGAAAGAGTAGAATTTTTTGTGTGTCGTTGGCTTAAGCTCATTGTGTGTATCAGGACCTGTGACTTCGATGAAGATCAGATCACTTTTTATGACCAATTCATGCAGTAAATCCGATCATTCCAAAGGGTTAACATACTTTTTAATTTGACTGTAGTTTGTCGCTCTGCTTTGAGTGATGCAACAGAAGACAGGCCATTTTTATGCACTTCACTGCTTGGTGGCCTTGCGTTGCATGTTGCAAGGCTGAGCTGTTGTTGCTCCTTGATGCTTCCACTTCACAATAACAGCACTTGCAATTGACGGGAGCAGATCTGGCCGAGTAGACATTCCACATATTGACTTGTGGCAAAGGTGGCATCCTGTGACGGCTTCGCGTTTACAGTCACTGAGCTCTTCAGTCCGCTCCAGTGTTTTGTTAATGGAGGTTGCTAGGCTGTGTGTTTGATTTTTGTACACACGCCTGTTAGCAATGAAATGCCTGAACTCGGTAATCGGGGGGGTGTCAGGGGGGTCCCATAGACTTTTAACCATATTGTGTATTGTTAGTGTGTGCAGCTTTGGAGTTTATCATGTTCACGGTGGCATCAATCCCAACATCCCTCCTTATTCCTTTCTCAGGCTGTCAACACACT
The DNA here is from genome assembly GCA_026402145.1 of Polypterus bichir lapradei. NCBI lineage: Eukaryota > Metazoa > Chordata > Cladistia > Polypteriformes > Polypteridae > Polypterus > Polypterus bichir. Next base: position 2,114 of record JANRMT010056854.1, read on the forward strand.
GGACTGTTTAAAAGAGGAGGCTCCAACTCCGGTCCTGGAGGGCCCCAGTGGCTGCAGGTTTTGATTCTAACCCTTTTCTTAATTAGTGACTTGTGTTGGCTGCTAATTTAATTTCATTTGAATTCATTTTATTTGATGTTTTCTTGAAGACTCTGACCCCTTAATTGTTTCTTTTTCCTTAATTAGCAGCCAAACAGTAATGAGATACAAAATGAGCGAAAAAAACTGGTGTCCATCATACAATATCTGAAAAGAAAGAAAGATGAGGGTCTCAGGAGTGTTCATCTACTCGGGTCTTCAAAACATTTTACCAGTGCTCTTGGAACTATAGGCCAGTAAGCTTAACATGCATCACAGGAAAAGTCATCTTCTTCTTCTTCTTCTTCTTCTTCTTCCTCTTCTTCTTCTTTCGGCTGCTCCTGTTAGGGGTTGCTACAGCGGATCATCTTCTTCCATATGTTTCTGTCCTCTGCATCTTGTTCTGTTACACCCATCACCTTCATGTCCTCTCTCAGCACATCCATAAACCTTCGCTTAGGCCTTCCTCTTCTCCTCTTCCCTGGCAGCTCTATTCTTAGTACCCTTCTCCCAGTATACCCCTCATCTCTCCTCTGCCCATGTCCAAACCAACGCAATCTCGCCTCTCTGACTTCGTCTCCCAACCGTCCAACTTGAGCTGACCGTTTAATGTCCTCATTTCTAATCCTGTCCATCCTCGTCACACCCAATGCAAATCTTAGCATCTTTAACTCTGCCACCTCCAGCTCTGTTTCCTGCTTTGTGGTCAGTGCCACCTTCTCCAGCCCATATAACATAGTTGGTCTCACTACCATCCTGTCGACCTTCCCTTTCACTCTTGCTGATACCTGTCTGTGACAAATTACTCCTGACACTCTCCTCCATCCATTCCACTTTGCCTGCACTCTCTTCTTCACCTCTTTTCCACACTCCCCATTACTCTGTACTGTTGATCCCAAGTATTTAAACTCATCCACCTTCGCCAACTCTACTCCCTGCATCTTCACCATTCCACTGACCTCCCTCTCATTTACACACATGTATTCTGTCTTGTTCCTATTGAACTTCATTCCTCTCCTCTCATATTTCCACTTCTGCAGGGTCTCCTCAACCTGCTCCCTACTCTCGCTACAAATCACAATGTCATCAGCAAACATCACAGTCCACAGGAACTCCTGTCTAATCTCGTCTGTCAACCTCTCCATCACCATTGCAAATAAGAAGGGGCTCAAAGCCGATCCCTGATATAATCCCACCTCCACCTTGAAAGCATCCATCTCTCCTACCACAGACCTCACCACTGTCACACTTCCCTCGTACATATCCTGTACAACTCTTACGTACTTCTCTGCCACTCACGACTTCCTCATACAATACCACAGCTCCTCTCCAGGCACCCTGTCATATGCTTTCTCCAGGTCCACAAAGACACAATGCAACTCCTTCTGGCCTTCTCCAAACTTCTCCATCAACATCCTCGGAGCAAACATTGCATCTGTGGTGCTCTTTCTTGGCATGAAACCACACTGCTGCTCACTTAACCGAGCTTCCGCTACTCTGTCCCATAACTTCATGCTGTGGCTCATCAGTTTTATCCCCTGTAGTTACTGCAGTCCTGCACATCCCCCTTATTCTTAAATATCACCGCCAGTACACTTCTTCTCCACTCCTCAGGCATCCTCTCATTTTCCAGGATTCCATTAAACAATCTGGTTAAAAACTCCACTGACATCTCTCCTAAACACCTCCATGCTTCCATATGTATGCAATCTGGACCAATGGTCTTTCCATTTTTCATCCTCTTCAAAGCTGTCCTTACTTCCCCCTTGTTAATCCGTTGCACTTCCTGATTCACTATCTCCACTATCATTTGATCTTCTTCATTCCTCTCCTTGACACCATACCTACCCATCACCTCCTCGTCTCCACTGTTTCCTTCACCAACATGTCCATTGAAATCGGCTCCAATCGCCACTTTCTGTCCCTTGGGTACACTGTTCATCACTTCATCCAACTCACTCCAAAAATCTTCTTTCTCATCCATTGCACACCCAACTTGCGGTGCATATGCACTAACAACATTCATCATCACACCTCCAATTTCCAGCTTCGTAATCATCACTCTGTCTGACAATCTTTTCACCTACAAAACGCTCTTGACATACGGTTCCTTCAGAATAACTCCTACCCCATCTCTCCTCCCATCCACATCATGATAGAACAATTTGAATCCACCTCCCAATCCACCTGGCCTTATTCCCCTTTCTCTCTAATAAATAAAATGACTTTTTCGAATGTTTGTCCATGCTCTTTCTTCTTCACTTTGTCGTTGACCTGTCATCTAGAATGTATCAAATTTATCGGAACTGAAAGCGCAGGAAGTGTGTCTGCCAAAAGCATTCACATGACTGAGGTTAGATGACTGTGGTCTAGTTTGAAAATAGTTGTAAGTAGAGCGTGACTTGAAAGAATCTAATGTTAAAAGTCTCAATCTCACGGGACTTCATACCACGCCAAGGTTTTTGGAATGTTTTAAGTCTCTGACTTAGTTTAAATCCGAACAATATATTCAATCTCTTTTCGCTGTTCCGTTATTTTACCAAATAATAATTTCTGTTTGTTAGCACTAATGCGATCTTTCCTACCTTTTTTTTTTTTTGAGACTTTTGAATTTTCATGCTTCCATTATCTCTAACCTGCTCTGCTTGTGTACCGCGCCAACGTTTTTGAATTCTTTATGACGTTCTACTTTGTCATCTACTCTTTGTCCCTTTATTTCCGGCCCCGGGTGTGGTTACATCTCTTTCTCGCGGGACGTATACTCGCAAGTGTCTTTCCGAGAAAATCACATCTCGTCTCCTTCCAAGATTTCTTTTTTATAATAGAGAGCCAAGAATCGGAGCCTAATTATGCAAGGGGTTGGAATTTGAGGCCCTGACTTAATTGGTCTTCTGTTGACTCACTCACTTCACATTTCATTTCTGTTTGGGTGCCATTTAAGGAAGGATGTGATGCATTGCAGAGGAACAATGGAGAAATTCAAGGAACAAATCTTAAAAAAAACAAGTCACTTGAAGTTAATTCAAAAGAATTTAATTCGCAGCAAAAACACGTCACTAATTAAGATAAAGGTTAGAATGAAAATCTGCAGGATCGGACCCCTGCTTTACAATGATGATCATCCATACCTGAGAAACAATCTCATTGCTCCTAAAAGTGTACAAGTTGTTTTATTGCCGTAAGAACCAAGCTGAAAGTACAAGACAATTGTGAATCTATACTAATAAAAGGCAAAGGACTGACTGACTGACTGACTGACTGACTGACTCACTCACTCACTCACTCACTCACTCACTCACTCACTCATCACTAATTCTCCAACTTCCCGTGTAGGTAGAAGGCTGAAATTTGGCAGGCTCATTCCTTACAGCTTACTTACAAAAGTTAAGCAGGTTTCATTTCGAAATTCTACGCGTAATGATCATAACTGAATCCTACTTACGTACATATATACGTCCATAGCCTGCAGCTCGGTTGCCGTGTGAGGCGGAGTGGCGTACCCCATCCCCACACCTCCCACGTAATTGACTGCCTGCCCATATAAGGCCGTCCGTCAGCAGCAATCCAAGCTGTGAAAAAACAGTAAAAAAGAGGCATGTCAGACATCGTGGTACGTTTTCTGATGCAGCTAGACGGAAACAACTTTGTGACGCTGCCGCCAAATACTCGCAGAAAAATCCACAAGTTCATAGACACGCTGTCGCTAAATATCCGTAGGCAAATCCACAAGTTAATACCGGGAATGCCTGTTAAACATCTTCGATTCACGTGTACCTATTTGGGTAGTGAACACTTCGATGAATGAAACCTGTTATCTTTACAACGGTTGACATACACGGAATGTAACTTCAACACAACACATCCTCCAAATACGAACCTGATTGAAAGAAATAATGATAATCAAATCCTTGATGACAGCAGCACTCATAACGGTCACAAAACAATTACATTGACAATCACGTTATGTTATTTTGAAAATGTTTCCTTTTCTTTTTCATAACTTCTTTAACATGCTACTTCTCCGCTGCGAAGCGCAGGTATTTTGCTAGTTATTAGAATAAACGATAACAGTAAGATGAATTGTTTTAAGTGAAGAATGAGGTATAGTGAACAAATCTGTGAGTCCTAAACACCTGAGCAGCCGGAAAGTCATTTTGCTGTGAGGAATGAGGAGGTTCATTGTGTTTGTCTCCTTTATTTTGCAGTATAAACCATTAACAACGAGAAGTCGGATGAAGTTGCAGTCAGTATCATTGCACTTACTAATTTCCAAATCCGTGAAAAAAGGTTGTTTACAGGATGAACAAACCGAATGAGCATCACGGCTTAGTTAAATTTCTAAACCTGCACATTTTTCAATGTTTTGCCCTCCAGGCATTGCTTAAAGCCATTAATTAATGGGATGCGGCTGAATTTGTGGATGTGCACCATATATAATTCCTATAATTAGTCGATTCAGCCAGAAGGGAAATTGGCGCTGCTGAAGAATCCTGAGTGGACTTGTGGAGGAGATGCTCATTTTCAACATGCTCGTACATACTGTACTATTACTCCATACAGATAATTATGTGCAAAAAATGAGAAGTAAAGTTTTCCTAATGCAAAATCACCTTCAGAATGATTTAAATTGATATTTACTTTATACAGTAAATGTGAGAGGAACTTTTCAAACATGTGCAGGCAGCCCAGTGAACAAATTTATAGTGCCACACGTTTATAATTGGCATCCATTAACTGCACAAGTGACATCATTCCCCTCAAGGCTCTGCCCGACAGTATCCGATGTGTCAGTAACACGTCTTAATTATGTACCCATTATTATTTCATTTGCTAAGCCCTCCACTATTTTCCATTGAATTCATGTGGATATCAAATTGTCATAACCCTTTAACTGTGTAATAGAAAAAAGCAGTCAGAGGCAGAAAAGGTTTGGGGATGGCCGTCCCGCATACTTAAATATCAGGCAGCAAAACAAAAAATACGTCTTTACAGAGCGGAGTTGAAAATGGAACTGGTTAACAAATTGGTTCTCTGGTGTCTGTGTGTGTGTGTGTTGTAAAAGAGACAGCAAAAAGGTTTGGGGTTTCCGGCCCGTATACTGTACAAAAACAGGTCAAAATATATAAACATAAACTGTTCATATGCGCGACGCCGTTATTGGCGTTGGCAGCCATTTTATAAAGGAGGAGCCGGAAGTGGAGGAATGCTGGGAAGGAACCGTGAGGGAAGATGGGATCGATGACGTCAGGAACAATGGCGGAGGAAGGGCGGAAGTAACGTACTGCGGGAAAAATGAGGCTTATGATGGCGGAGCGTCTCTTGTTCTGTAAGAAAGCAAAGGAGAAAGGTTAGTACCCCGCCACTCCCTGCCGGCGAATCCCTTCCGAAGCATGCTAGGATCCATCCGTGATTTCTACTCGCGCGTGCGTGACAGTGTGTACACGAAGGGGAGTCAAGGTAAACTTAAAAAATGGGATTTATTCGAAAATGGATTAAACCTTCACAGAACTGATGCTGTCATTTCTCAATGGAGTCTCCACCCTTCTCAATACACTTGCGCCACCTGCCTGGCAGTGCCCCGAATTGCAGTAGAATAAAAGGTTTTTCTCTTGTCAACTAGAGCTGCTCCCATCGATCTAAATCAGCCGATTTTCACTAAGAAAAGATTTGATCAGTGATTGTTAAATTACCAAAACCGATCATTTCAGCCCCTGCTTTTCTAGGCCTTGCAGTAATTTCGTTGCAGTGCTCCTTTACGCGATTTATTACGGTAACTGAGCCAGTGCGTGTCTTTTTTTTTTTTTTTTGGCAACGAACATCTTGTAGTGTAAACAAAGCAAATCAAGGCTTGTTTTATAAGAGTTTGAGGTGATTTGAATATTAGCATGCCACCACCATCACTGTAGGGCTCATTATTAGGCATGAATGCAGCCCAATACGGAGAGGGCCTTGAAGAAAACCTGCTGCAGAGTGCACGCCGCATCAAACTGGTGGGGACAGTTCACCATTCAGCATGACAACGACTCAAAAACATACAGCCAAGACCACTGTGGAGTGGCTTTTGGATAAGTCTCTCGTCTGTCCTCGAGGTGCCCAGCCAAAGCTCAGACTGAAATCACATAAAATACGCGTGGAGAGACCTGAAGATGGTGGCTTGCAGACACCTCCCATCCAGTCTAATGGAGCCTCCTGAGAGGATCTGCAATGGAAGGATGGGGAAAAACTGCCCAAATCTAGGGGTGCAAGACTTGGCTAAGAAGATTTGAAGTTCGAATCGATGCCAGAGGGGCTTCTACAAAGTACTGAATTAAGGGTCTGAATACCTGAGAGTTTTCACTTTTAATCTGCAAACCTCTCTGAAAACTTGTTGTCATTATGGGTTATGGAGTGGAGACCAATGTGTAATAATGGCCAATGTCAGTCATCAATCAGTCATTTCCCAACCCGCTATATCCTGACACAGGGTCACGGGGGTCTGCTAGAGCCAATCACAGCCAACACAGGGCGCAAGGCAGGAAACAAACCCTGGGCAGAGCGCCAGCCCACCACAGGGCACACACACCCACACACCAAGCACACGCTAGGGACAATTTAGAATCCGCAATGCACCCAACCTGCATGTCTTTGGACTGTGGGAGGAAACCCACGCAGACACGGGGAGAACATGCAAACCCCACACAGGGAGGACCCGGGAAGCAAACCCGGGTCTCCTTACTGCGAGGCAGCAGCGCCACCGTGCCGCCCAAATGGCCAATGTACCCATTTATAATGACATCCGCAACACAGTAAAATGCTGACAGTTACGGTGGATTCACAGCGTATTTAGAGCCCTTGTGTGTGTGTGTGTGTGTGTGTGTGTGTGTGTGAGCGTGAAAATTTGGGCAGCCAGCCATGTCTCAATTGCTTCGTTTTCCAAATCGGTGAGCGAGGCTTTTCACTCCCGTGGATCGATGACTTCACCCAGCGTTTAAAGAGATTTAGCCAAGAAGACCTGAAGCTGGAATTGCTGCCAGAGGGTCTTAATGGTTTGAATACTTTGAGAAATGAAAAGATTTTACTTTTTGATTTTTGTTTTTTTAATAATTTGCATACCTTTCTGAAAACAGGTTTTCAGTTTATCGTTAATGATTAGATTAGATTAGATTGGATTAGATCGAGATTATTTATTTATAAAAACACATTTAAAACAGAGGTTGTGCTATAGTGCTGTACAAAAAAGCATTAAAATAAACACAATACATAACAATCATGCAAAAGCCGATTAATAAAACAACCAATTATATAACATCCACCACAATCCCATCACACACAGCGAAAGACAGAAGAAAACAAGGAGGTCTCAAGCCGACTTTTTAAAAACCTCGATAGAGGATGAAGACCTGATGTGAAGAGGCAAGTCATTCCAAAGCCGTGGACCAGCAACCGAGAGAGAGCTCGGTCCCCCCTAGACTTCAGCCGAGATCTTGGCACTACAAGGAGCAGTCGTCCAGATGACCTCAGTTATGGGTTATTAAGTGTAGACTGATGGGCAAAAATGGCCAATTTATCAAATTTAAAATGAAATGTATGACACAATAAAGTGTGAAGGCGTCTGAATTCTTTGTGTCCACTTTAGGTACTGAAAAAAAAATACAAGATTATCTTCCCACTATGAGCCTATCCCTGCGGCATTGGGTGTACAAGAGGAATCAAAAGCTGCAGGGCAAAGCTCATGCCCAATATAGTGTCACCCGTTAACTTAACCCCAGGATGAAGAAGAGAAACTTAAAACGACAAGAAGGCCACACAGTGGGATACTGCCAAAAAATAAGGTGCATATACATTTGCATCAAGAGAAAAAACGAAGTGAAACTTAAAGGTGGCACTTTACAGACGCTTCCCATCCAGTCTTGTGCAGCTTGAGAGGATCTGCCCAAATCCAGGATGTGTGCAAATCTTATGGAGACTTCCCAAGAAGACCTGAAACTAGAATTGCTGCCAGAGGGGCTTCTACAAGTTAGTGGCATTAAGGGTCTTAAAAACTTCTAGGCGTGAGAAATTTCACTTTTTAATTAATTTGCTTTATGAAAGCATGTTTTCACTTTGTCATTATGGGATGTTGAATGTAAATTAGGAGCAGCACAGTGGTGCTGCTGCCTCGCAGTTAGGAGACCCGGGTTCTCTTCCCAGGGTCCTCCGTGCGTGGAGTTTGCATTATCTCCCCGTGTCTGCGTGGGTTTCCCCCCACAGTCCAAAGACATGCAGGTTAGGTGCATTGGCGATCCTAAATTGTCACTAGTGTGTGCTTGGTGTGTGTGTGCCCTGTGATGGGCTGGCACCCTGCCCAGGATTTGTTCCTGCCTTGCGCCCTGTGTTGGCTGAGATTGGCTCCAGCAGACCCCGGTGACCCTGTGTTTGGATATATAGCGGGTTGGACACTGACTGACTGAATGTAGATTGATGGACAAAAATGGTGCATTTATCCAATAAA
>JANRMT010056860.1:0-19328 GCA_026402145.1 Polypterus bichir lapradei
AAAACCTTTAAGGCAAGAAGCGTTGTTGTTTGGATAACAAAGACTATCATGCTTCATTATTTTAATTTTACATTTGTTGTCTTGTAGAACATCCTGATTTCTATAAGAAAGAAAAAAGAGACGCTAGATATTTAAAGTATCGGCAGGGTGTGGTCCCTTTGGGTACAGTTTGCAGCAGACTGATCCCTTCAGATCCCTTGAGTAAAATTTGCAGAAGACATTCAGGTTTAAATAGATTGGGTGTAAAAATTGATGAATGTTTTGTTTATTTCAGAAAAGAAAAATTGTTGGTCACCAAGACAAGGATGATTTTACAAGAGATTTATTCTAACTAGGCTGACCCGCCTTTTAAGGTGACCGACTTTTAAGTTGACCACTTCTTAAGGCAATTCAATATGTAGATCAATTTGATATTTTATACAAACTAATTAATTTGGTTATATTGCATTTGAGCGGTATTACTTTAATACTCATAGTTTCTGTTATTTTTGTGATTAAATTTAAACTTTTTTTCTATATTGAGGTCGCCCTTTTGAACCCCCCCTGATATTTACTATGTGGTAAGGCATTTGTACTCCATCAACATTAATTATTTCCAGAGACATAATTTTGTCTATTTTTCCAGCGCATCGCGCACAAAAGCAAGGGAACGATGGGAGCACCAGAACTCTGCTCACATCATGTCGCTTCGTACCGCAAGCTGCAAGCAGTAAGTCTGTGATAAGCGGAATACCGCTACACTTTCCACTCACGGGACGGAAGGACAATCCCGACCGCTTTTATATAGTAAGAAAGAAGAAGAAGATATCGCACAGTCTGGAGTAGAAAATCATCTTTTACCAGGAAAAACGTAACTACAAATCCCATCGTGCATTGCAAAATGGACGGGGCGTGTGTGAAACTCTGTGCTACTTGAACAGTCTGGAGTAGAAAATCATCTTTTACCTGGAAAAATGAAACTACAAATCCCATTGTGCATTGCAAAATGGACGGGGTGTGTGTGAAACTCCGCGCCTGCGTAGCACTCACGGGACGGAAGGACACCCGACCGATTTCATATAGAAGGATAGTGCAACATTTTTTAATTAAAGGAATGTAGAATTAGTAGATGAATCCTGTGTGAATGCTGTTTATAATAAGAGTCTTCAGGAGCCCCTCTGTGCCATGTCCTTTTAAATAAAATAAATTAAAAACTAAATTTTTAACTTAATGTTATTAGGAGTAAGGCAAGGACAGGTCTAAAAACCAAAAACAAAAAACCAGGCAAAACATTCTAAAACAAATTTATTGGGACAATTTTAATTTTTACAGTTTTTTGAGATGAGTGTTTTGTTTGCAGTTTAGTTTCCCTGGCCCAAATTCTCTAGTACACTGAGCACAAGTTAGCACACTCCCAAATCTTCAATGTATGTATGTATGTATGTATTTATTTATTTTTTCTTATTTTTTATTTTACATTTTTCCTTGTTTTAGTCACTGTGTAATGTTGGAGTCTTTCATCACTGATTGTGACAATATTTGGAATTAAAGCAGAAAATACTAATAAATCTTTTCCACTAGTTAATTTTTAACTTGTAGGTCATGACCCTAAACACAGTGATCACATAAGCTGCATAAAGCACTATGAATTTGTTGATTTCACAGACAGTATTCCATTTATCCAAGTATTCAATGACTAAAACCTTGAAAACATTTCCTGCTGCATTAATCATGGCACTGTAAACGGGTACAATAATATGGCACTTACTGATTCTGGCAGGAACACCACGGCTGACGCTCACCAATTCATTCATTTGAAACAGCTATTAAACAAACACCACTCTTAGCTGTATACATTGAGATAATTGGGCAAGTCCGCTGGCAAATTGTGTAATTTTGTTTCATGGGGAGTGCAGATGTCTACCAGTGGTTTTGCATCCTGCTTCTGCCATAGGCAATGATCATAGAACATGATAGTTATGATATTAAAGCTGAATGAAGAAATACCTTATATAAAACATAGGTTAACCAAACCCACACAGGCATACTTTCAGGGTTAGGCTTAACACTAGAATCCCTGAAGCCTATGAAAAACATTGTAATGCCGGGCCACCTTAAATTCCTTCGCACCTCTTCGTCAGCGTCTTTGTTTTTACAAGGCCAGAAATGTTGAACACGTAATTAAAACAGACATTTTTTTCCTGTTATAGTACTAATGATAAAATGTTGACGTGAAGTGTATAATGTGTGAAGGCTGAAGTCCAAATATCAAATAAACACTTTCACAAACAGTACAGGTATAACAAAATAAGTGTGCTTTTATTCAGGAATACAACCAAAGAAAAAAGCAATTGGGTTAGCGTACAACAGAGACTTGGCTGGTGCAGAGGTAATAATTGCTGCCTCAAAGTCAAGAGGTTGCAGGTTCGATCCCAGGTCCTTCCTGCCTTTAACATTTTGAGTAGTGACCTGCTACTATTATTACTATTATAGAATAAAACATATCTCCTTGTTACTTTACCTTGTAGGATGATAAGTAAATAAATAAAGGTAAATAGGTAACTAGCATTCAATCTGGCTTTTGTATAACTAACATATAAAGGTTTTTTTATATAAAGACCATCAAAAAACATAATCACAAACAGAACTTTGCAGAATACCTTGGCGAGCTCTGCAAGCCCTGCTGTTTCGCTGAAGGAAGTGTGTGTGACAGATTCACTTACAGATGTTAAAAAAGCTGGTTAGAGAACTGGTACCGTACTTGCGATTCATTTATTGTGAGGCTCCACAAGCCTCCAGGGGCTCTTCCCCATTCAAGCTGCTGTATGGGAGACAGCCAAGGAGTGTTTCGTATTTAGTCAAAGGGACATGGAAAAAACAAAATGATCAACCTGTAAATATTCTAGAACATAGTGTGCAATTGTGAGATCATTTCTAATGTGTCCAGCCACATTTGTGAATTCCAGTCATGTCCAGCTGTTAACTCCCACCTCACAATACAAATTTTTAGCACACTTGCAAGGTCCCTATGAGATTCTAGAGCATAAGTGACTCATAGATTACATGATAAAACAAACATATTAGATACCACCTGAAAGAGTTTACCATGTAAACCTACTTAAACCCCGGAAGGACTGAGCAGATGTAACTCCTAACAGGGAAAATACCTTTTATGGAAACACTCAATTCTGGGGACATGCTAAAATCTGACCTAAGAGCTCAGTTGTAAATGTGCAAGTAAGTAATGTCAAAACCAAACTGGAAAGAACCAACCTGAAGACTAATTGTACTCATATCCAAACCTGATGGGATGTGATGATTCTGCAATGACTTCCAATGGATGAAGTAAGTTTCTTGTTTTGGTGCCTATTCAATGCCAAAGGTAGACAATTTTATTGAAAAATTAGGCAATTCACTTATCCTCACAGCATTAAATATGACAAAGGAGCATTTAGCCCAAAGGGTAAGAAACCATACTGCCACTGACCAATAAAGGTATTCTCTCTAGTTTCAGGGGCTAGAGGGATTTGCCAATGCTTCTTGGTCACAGCGATTTTCCAATGTCTGGTGGATAGACTGCTACAGCCTCTTTATGGCTTTAGTGCTGCCTATCTTGGCAATGTTATCATCTTTTGAAGCAAATGGGAAATGCATTTACACCAAGTAAAAACCTAGAGGACCACATGAGATACCATCCAAGCATAGCCCTGGCCAAAGACAAAAAGACAAGTTTAAGCTTTTCTAGGGTTAAGTGGGTAATATCAGAGGTTTGTACCCAGTTTTTATGAATGAGTTGCACATTAAAATAATCTGAACTGAAACCTTCACATGGTCTGGAAACCTGCAGTACAAACAGCATTCAGTGACCTAAAGCAGTCTCATTTGTCAATATCCATACTTATTGCACCTAACTTCTCTGTTCTATACCTTCTACAGATGGATGTTTCTAAAACCGTTCTTAGTGCTATGTTAAGGCCAAATGACAGTGGTGTTGAACATCCTGTATTGTACCCAAGGTGGAAAAAGTTTTACAGAGAAACCAGGAATACTGCAGTTGAGCAGGTGGTCTTTGCAATTAAATAGGCTGTCATGAAACCTAGGTCTTACCTCTTGAGCCGGAAATTCACTCTCATGCTCCTCTACAAAGAATTGCTACTCATAACAAGAGTAATCTATGAATGACTTCATTGGTTGCTTGACTTACAGGGGTATTGTTTCAAGGTAGTCATTCATAAGGTTTAAATCACACCAGTGCAGATGCGTTAAGTCAAGTGCACAGCCTCTCCTCCTGGTCCACTTCTTCTGTGGGTAGTGAGCTAAATGGGGACCTATGCCAAGCACATTAGCATCAGGTGTGCTACATGGTTTTGGTTTCATCTAAACAAACTATGGAAGGATTTGTATATTGAAACTGCCTTTAATACAGTTTCCATTTGCCCTAGAGGAGAGGAGAACATTCCTGAAGATTACTGATATCACTTCCTTTTTCAAGATGCCAACCCTTTCTCTTCCACTTTCTCTGCTACAGCTTTTATTGCCAAAGGAAGTCTGATGTCATTCAGGGCAAGAGAACTCACAGGAAGTGACTCTCTTTGACAGGCTGCAAGAAGCCTAACTGTCAACTAGTGATGGATCCAACGTTTCATTTTATTTGCATTTACCAAATATAAAAACAGCCATTCAACAGGGTAATTTGTGGAACCCTAACACTTCATTTATTTTTTTCTCTTTATTTTACAATAGTTATTAAGATACAAGATATATTAGCATTTTTCAGCTCACATTTCAGTAATTTGTGTTCATTTTTATATTATTGACTTAATTACTATGGTTTACTCTTTACATTTAGTAAAATTATTTTTTCCACATAGCAAAAGGTGATAAAGGATATTCAAACAAATGTAAACACAATTTAATAATGAGAAATGTACCTGTATGATTTGAAAATCACTTTGTAAGATATGCTTTTAGTGTTGTTAAATGCATGCAAATGACAGTATTCTTTCATTTTTTTTACCATAAACCATGTTGTACATTTTTCAAGCACATTGTATTGTACAATCACACTCTGTTGATGAGAGAGCACTAGAATAACTCCATGAGGGATCTCTTAAAATTAACAATGCATCATTCTGTAGCTTTTTATTTGTATGCGATGCCAACAACAAAGAAAAAAGAACACAATGCCACTGCATGCTTGGATACACTTTAAATGTTCTTTTTTAACTGTTATTTTAAATACATATGGTACATTTGATGGAAGTATTTACTAAAACTAAAATCAGTAATCTAAATAAAGCAAAATATAAATCACGTCCACAAACACCTATGTCAGTCAGTGATTTTCTAACCTGCTTTCTCCTGAGCAGTGTTGCAGAGGTCTGCCGCAGCCTATCCCAACTAGCATAGGGCACAAGGCAGGAAACAAACCTTGGACAGGTTGCCAGTTCAACGCAGGCAAACACACTCACCCTCCCCAATCACACCCTGGCTAATTTAGGATTGCCAGTTCATCTAACCCGCATGTCTTTGGACTGTGGGAGGAAACAGGAGCACCAGATGAAGACATGGAGAGAACATGCAAACTCCACACAGGGTAGGACCCAGGATGCAATCACTGGTCTCCTTACTGTAAGGCAGCAGCACTACCACTGCACCCTGTGCTGCCCACAAACACCTATAGATTACTCTTAATAATATTTTTACATATTCTCTTACAAATTATAATCACTCGCTTTTATATTTGTCTGAAAAAAAATGTATTAAGTCAATGAAGAGTTTTATCCACACTTCTTTGATAAGAAAAAAAAACAAGAAAAATCTGAATAATTTTTCATTTTTTATGCAGGTGACATTATATTATATTTTTTATTTTTTTCTCCAGCCGTATGGCCATTGGACCTTACTCTTATTCTATGTTAATTAATGTTGACTTATTTTATTTTCTTACTGTGTCTTTTATTTTTCTATTTTTCATTATGTAAAGCACTTTGAGCTACATTTTCTTGTATGAAAATGTGCTATATAAATAAATGTTGTTGTTGTTGTTATTACACTCTGTCCTTCAGAGAAGCTACTTTAACTGCAAATGTAATGAGACTGAACCCATAATACAAATCTTTAGAAAACTGATTGATTTATAACTCTTGAGTTTTGGATGCAAATAAGTGAAATAGTAAGTTGATAAGCTGCGATTGATAAATGTTAAACAAAAGCCTGCTTGAAGTTAACTTTCCAAATTTTTATTTGTGAATGCTTTTACTTGTAACATCTAATGTTTTTCACTGTAATGGAACCTGTGAGTAAATAGAATTTGTTTGTAAAACTCTCCATTCCATTTCTGTTTAACAAATCCAAGTTGTCCTGAGAGTCGCAGGGAAGCTGGAGCCTGTTCCACCAAGCACAAGGCATGAAGCAGGAATAACCACTGAATAGGGTGTCAGTCCTACATACAACATACTAGAGCCAATTTAGCATCACCAATTCACCTAACCTGAATGTTTTTGGACTGTGGAAGGAAACCCATAGGGGACTTGGGATGTAAGTCCTAGTCTCTTACTGTAATAGAGCAGCAATACTGCTAAGCCACTGTGCCATTCCAAAAATTCCCTTAATTATTTCAAAATTATTTTTACATTAATGTCACTATGATGTTGTTAACATTTAGCACCCCTCCTAGAGAAACCCACAGTAGTGAAAGTGATTTAGTTGAGTCCCTCAAAAGAAAGATCAGTGGTTTTCTTTTTTTTAATTTAAATTTGATTGATTTTATTGTATTAATTCCATACAAATCAATCAATTTTTACAAAAAAATAAGTTTGAAAATAAATCAACCCCCACCCCTGAGAAAGACAGCATGGCCAATAGACTAAAACTTAAAAATAATAAAAATGAATAAATTGATAAGTTTATTAGGCGGATACAGATAAATGGAGAAGAAAAAGAAATGGGAAGAGAATCTGCTTCCTCAGTGCTTTAAGAGCTTATTCTAAAATATTATTGATTAGATCATCCAGGTTTTGAAAAAGTTCTGCACAGATCGTCTAAGTGAGAATTTGATTTTTTTCTATTTCAAATAATATAAAACATCAGTTACCCTCTGACTTAAAAGAGGAGAGTTAGGATTCTTCCAGTTTAGCAAAATAAGTCTGCATGTCAATAGTGTAGTGAAGGCAATCACAGGTTGTTTATTCTTCTCCACTTTAAGCCCATCTGGAAGAACACCAAACACAGTTGTTAGTGGGTTAGGAGGGATTGTGACACCAAGGCTGTCTGAAAGGCACTTCAAAATTTTTTTCCAGAATGATGTTAATTTGGTACAGGCCCAAAACATGTGACCCAGTGAGTCTAGAGCTTGATTGCAGCATTCACAGGTTGGATCTTGCCCTGGAAACATTTTGGATAATTTCAAGCAAGACAGATGTGCTCGATATATAATTTTGAGTTGAATAATTGTATGCTTTGCGCATATAGAGCTCAAATGAATTCTCTGCATTGCTACCTTCCACTCCTTTTCTGATATGTTGAGTGAGAGATCCTTTTCCCAGTGTCCTCTAGGATCTTTGAAAAGGAAGGACTGTAAAATAATTTTATATATTGCAGAAATGCTGTCTGAGTCCTTGAGACTGAGCAATATTTTTTCCAGCGTAGAAGAAGGTGGGAGATGGGGAGAATTGGGCAGGTTCTATTTGACAAAGTTTCTGATTTGAAGATAGTGAAAGAAATGTGTTGTTGGAAAATTTTATTTGGAATGTAATTGTTCATAGGATGCAAAGATGTTGTCTATATAAAGATCTCTAAGCAATTTAATCCTAAATGTTTTCCAGATATTAAAAGCTGTATATGTTTGCGAGGGTTGAAAAAGGTGGTTCTCATGCAGAGGTGCCACAGATAAAAGATTCTCCATCTTAAAATGCTTTCTACATTGGTTCCATATTCTGAGTGAGTGAAGCACAATTGGGTTATTAGTATATTGGCGATAACTTGCATTTATTGGGGCTCAAAGCAGGGAATATAGAGAAGTACTGCAGGATTTTATTTCTATTGCGGGCCAAGCCTGTGTATGTTCATCTATTTGTGTCCAGGTTTTTACAGCTTGTATGTTTGCTGCCCAGTAATAAAATTGAAAATTGATAGGTAGAGCCATGCCACCTTCTGTCTTAGGTCTTTGTAGTGTCACTCTTTGGATACGGGGATGTTTTAGGTTCCAAATAAATTAGGTTATGGTTGAATCTAATTGCTTAAAGAATGATTTATTGATGTATATTGGAAGGATATTCATCTTAACAACGTTAATTTTTCCAGTTAGAGTGAGATGGAGGGTTGACCATCTATGCAAGTCCTGCTTAATTTTTTCCATACAGACGGCGAAGTTTTGTTGATAAAGAGATGTTTACGTGTGATATTTACTCCTAGGTATTTAAACTGATCTGCAATAATAAAAGGGAAGGTCTCCAATCTAATATTGTATGCTTGAGAATTCACTGTAAAGAGTACACTTTTATTCAAATTAATTTTGAGACCAGAGATCTTTTGAAATTCTGTAAGTGCTGTTAAGACTGTAGGCATAGTATTTTGTGGGTCTGATATACAGTGATCCCTCGCTATATCGCGCTTCGACTTTCGCGGCTTCACTCCATTGCGGATTTTAAATGTAAGCATATCTAAATATATATCACGGATTTGTCGCTGGTTCGCGGATTTCCACGGTCAATGGGTCTTTTAATTTATGGTACATACTTCCTCAGTTTGTTTGCCCAGTTGATTTCATACAAGGGACGCTATTGGCGGATGGCTGAGAAGCTACCCAATCAGAGAACGTATTACGTATTAAATAAAACTCCTCAATTATATACGATATGCGTCCCGCGCGGTGCTTCGCACACTTCAAAGCTCTAACAGCCCGTATTGATTTTTGATTGTTTGCTTTTCTCTGTCTCTCTCACTCTCTCTGACATTCTCTGCTCCTGATGGAGGGGGTGTGAGCAGAGGGGCTGTTTGGACAGAGGCTGTTTGCTTAGAAGATACGGACGCGCCTCTAAAAAATGCTGAAAGACTACCTTCACATTGATCCCTTCATTGCGGCTGCTTTATCGCGGTGCTTTGTTTACTTAAAAGCCCTATTGATTTTTGCTTGTTTACTTTTCTCTCTCTTTCTGACATTCTCTGCTCCTGACAGCACTCTTTTGAAGAGGAAGATATGTTTGCATTCTTTTAATTGTGAGAAAGAACTGTCATCTCTGTCTTGTCATGGAGCACAGTTTAAACTTTTGACTAAAGGGTGTTATTTCATGTCTAGAGGGCTCTAATAATGTTAAAAAACATATTTAGAAGGTCGTAAACAGGTTTTCTGTGTGCTAACTGTGAAAATATTAGATTTATAAATAAAGAATCCTACTTCGTGGAGATTCATTTATCTGTCTGGAGCAGATTAACAGCGATAAACGAGGGTTTACTGTATAACTGTGCGGAGAATATTTATAAACAGTGTGGGAGAGTTTCTAAGGGCTTAAAATATATAAAAATAACCATACAAACATATGGTTTCTACTTCGCGGATTTTCACCTACACCTGCGTTCCAGAACCCCCCGCGATCGAGGAGGGATTACTGTATACTAAAAGTATCTATTTATGGTATCTGTAATATATCCAGAAATGCATTAGATTGTGTTTTGTCTTCTTTGAACTCAGTAGAATATAAGGATTTATAGTAGTCTCCAAATGTGTGCATTATATTTTTAAGGTCAATGATTTTATCTCCATTCATGTTGGTGATTGCTGGGATTGTATTATGAACTTTTTGCTTGTGGATTTGTTGAGCTAAGAGCTTATTAGCTTTCTCTCTATGTTCATAGTAATGATGTCTTGATTTAAAAATGAGTTGTTCAGTTTCTTTGGTTGTTATGAGGTTGAGCTCTGAATGCAGAGCCTGTCTTTTCCTATGAAGAGCTTCACTTGGACACCTGGCGTGTTCTTGATCTATTCTAGTAATTTCGCTGGTTAGCTCTGATACCTTCTTGGTTTCTAATTTATTTCTCTGGAAAGATATGTCATAATCTGTCCTCTTAAGAAGGCCTTTAGAGTTTCCCAGAGTATTCCTGTAAAAGCCTCTGAGGATGTATTTGTCTCTAGCAAGAAACTGATTTGTTTTGATATAAATTCTGTACAGTTCTCATCTGCTAATAGAAGTGTGTTAAGACGCCATCTGTGAGATGAGTATGTGGGGCATAATGATTTCAGCTCCAAGATCAGAGGGGCATGATCGGAATTTTTAATAGCGTCATACTTGCAAGATTTAATCGCAGGCAAGAAATTATTATCTATAAAGAAATAATCAATTCTTGAGTAGCAATAATGCACTGGTGAGTAGAAGGAATATGTTCTTGAGTTTGGGTTTAGAAACCTCCAGGGGTCTGATAAGTTGTGGTCAGTTAAAAACAGATTAGATTGCATCCCCCCTGTGACAGGAGACCTATCTAAGAGTGGATTTAAAACACAATTAAAGTCCCCAGCCATTATAATTTTATGAGTGTTCACACTGGGAATAGATGCACATACATTTTGCATGAATTCCCTACATTGGGTGCATAAACATTTATCAAAATCACTTTACAGTTAAATAGGTTGCCCATGACAATCACATATCTCCCTTCAGGATCAGGTACTACATCTGATGCTACAGATGAGACTGTTCTATGTATAAGAATTCCCACAACTCTAGTTTTCTTTGTAAAGCTGGAATGGAACATTTGGCCAGTCCAGTCTTTTTGAAGCTGGAACTGATCTCCTGTAAGAATACTATTTTAGCGTTAAGACCTGTTAGGTGAGAGAATTCGTGATTCAGGCCTTTAACATTCCAGCTCACAAAGTTAACTTTCCCATCATGGATACATTGATTCTGAATTTTTGACGTCATTTTATATTTTGTAGTCTTAACTGGAAGTGAGACAGCTTTAACCTTAATTTCCAATTTTCCCATAAGTTATTGCCATGCAGCCTATTGTTACGTTGGAAGTTATAATTATAAGGATTAAAAGAACAGATTAGATATAGCCTGCTCTCTTTCTCTCCCCCCTTATCCCCCCACCCCCCCATTTCGCATTCCCCATGTGAGTCTGGACTCCACAAAGTCCCAGTCCTCTGACATACCTAGAGACAGAGCACGTCCAAAACAAAAGAAGCCCCCCAGCAGCGGCATTTGAGGATTAGAAAGTAGAGATATCTGTTGCCGATAAAGTCTAAATACTATAAGCATAAAATATACTAATCAACAGTCTTGAAATATTAAGACAGTAAACCCAGGGAATGGTGTTAAAAAGTGGCCCTGAATAAGCATAGTAAACCCTAATACAATAATAACAATAACAATAAACCAAGAGTATGATGTTAACACTAGAATTAGCAGAGCCTACGAAAAAACTCGTAGATCCGTCCCACCTTAAATCGCTTCTTAAAACCGTTCTCTAGACGTGCTATAGCTCAAATGTGATTTATTTGGAGACGCGCTATAGCTCGAATGTTATTTATATAGGGAAGAAAGTACAGTGTCAGGTGCTCATTCAGTGTAATAGGAACCATAGCACAGAGAGGTGTGTACACTGCAACAAGTACACATGCCGTAAATGTTGGAAGGGTGTGTGGGAATTGTTAATATTTGAATGGGATGATTTTATATAGCACGGATCGGAAATCAGCAGTTCTTAGCATTGCCCCACGCAAGCTGTCGTATCAACCGCCTACTGTAACTTGCTTTATTTTTTCTTCACTTATAGTCTAGAATAAAAGTGCACTTGTTTTGTTATATTTGTACACCAACAGATGTTCCTGTGTTTGAGCGACCCGGGTATGCTCAAAAAAAATAGACGTGTAATACCACGAAAAGTGCACGCAGGCACAGCAGTTCGCAAAAACATTGGTACGAGAATGCAGTCACAAGTACGCTGCAGAGCTATAGCGCGTCTTCAGATTGGGGGGGGGGGAGGTAGGGAAGGATCTTGAACACGACTGAGAGAATGAAAAGTGAATTAAAAAAAAAACTAACCTTTACAAGTATCATAAATTACACTGGCTGTTACAGACTGAAATCAAATGTATGTTTTAATTTTAAAATAGTAAGAATAAGAGCAGTTTACTTTTCAAAAGAGAATCATGCAGGATCGAACTCATAACCTTTTGGTTACAAGTCAGCAGCTGATACCATTACGCTACCATGGCAGTTGAGATATGTATGTGTCAATGTGGCATGCTAATGCGGCTTTTTTTCCTGCAGTTATATTTTTGAATAAAAGCATACTTGTTCTGTTATATTTGTACCTTTTGTAAAGTTGTTAATTTGATATTTGGACTTCAGGCTTCATACATTATATAGTTTATGCCTACATTTTGTCATTTACTACTTTGTACTACAATATGAAAAACGTTTCTGTTTTAAAAATGTGTTTACACGGATTACTGTAGAAACGGAACACACGTGAAATACGTGTATTCCAAATAATGATCTATTATTTCCACTCTAAAACTCCACTTCACTCCCAGATAATCAATCAAGGCATGAGCTGGGAGAAGTTTGTGCACTTTCTAAGTCGATGGGGGGATGGAATAGCCGGCTACTTGCAACTTTTCTTTATCAACACATTTAGATTAACAAAAGATGCTGGCAGAGAGGTGAGAACGGTTTTAAGAAGCGATTTAAGGTGGGACGGATCTACGACTTTTTTCGTAGGCTCTGGTAATTCTAGTGTTAAACAGTCTCCTTTAGAATAGTTAAAAACCAAAATAAAAAAAAAAAAACAAAGAACTACTTTAATTTCTTCCACACCTACGCGTGTAATTGTAATTAAAACATAAACAAGCAGATCAGACAGCAGGTAATATCTTCTTGCCATACCATGACAGGATGCAACTCACTTTCGTATTTCAAAAAAGTATCGGGATCAGCCTTCATAGTTCTTTATCTGCTTCCTCCTTGGAAGAGAAGATGTGATATTTGTCTTGAATATCCACTTTCAGTTTGGCTTTCCGTAACCATTGTTTAATGTTGTAAAAAGCTGCACATTTAGCAGCTGTTGAGGGTGAGAAATCAAGGAAAATAAGAATGTGGTTATTTTCAAATATCATCTTTTATTTGTGTCTGAGAAGTGCCATTACATTAAGATTAAATTGTAATCTCTCGAAGCGGACAATTAAAGTCCTAGGTTTAGACTTACTTGATCCACGTATGCGATAAGCTGCTGCTATCTCGGTATCTGATTTAAAGTCCTCTCCAATTATTTTTGAGAATAGTTCAGCTACGAATTTCACTGAATTTGGACTTTCACGGTTCTCAGGTAGACCTTCGATTCTGATATTATTCCTTCTGCATCCATCTTCCAGAGCCGCAAGTCTGTCTCAGAGTTTTTTGCATTCGGAATTCGCAGCTGTAGCTTTTCCATCGGAGTTAGATGCCAATTGTTCCACTGTTTCAATTCGAGCCATGAATGTCTGCTTAGTCTTCCAGCAGATCGGCAAGTTCTCTCAGTTTAGACGCATTTTCCTGAATGTGTTTCTCAATTTTTCTCAACATATCTTTAAAGACTGCATCAAAACGATTATATATACATTCTTCCAAGTCTTTATATTCCTGCCGCATCTCTTGCAGCTCCAGCCGTAGTTTCTCATTTGTCTTCTTGTTTGCCTTGAGCAAGCCATTTATTCCTTTCTTCATATTTTTCTGAATGTCTTTCTTCAGATCACTAATGGCCGTGGCCAATGTTGCAATCATTTCCTTTAGTTCGGGCAAATCGTTTTGGATTTTGTGCTCCGTGGTTGAAGTGGCAACCCCCATTACAGCCGATGCTTCCGGCTCACAAGGAGTAGATGAATGCGCGGACTGCAAGGCCATCTCTAGTTTCGAGTGTTCTTCTGGAATCAGTGAGCTATCGTGACCTGCATCACTTGCACCTTCGCTCCCATTTTCGCTCTTGACTGGGGATGATGCAGTGGAACGGGGTCCTGGGAAGTCTGTGCTTTTGCCTGCCTGTTCCAGGTCTGTCTCTGAAAGGCCACACCTTGCACTTGCACTTCGGCCTGATGCCTGTCTAGACTTGGGTGAAGTTTTAGGATTCCTTTCCGTTTCCTTCTGCCCTCCTTTCTTGTTACTCATGTTTATATACTGTAGTAGAAACTTCCTAGGTTAGGTAAATACAGGATAACTCGGGATAATAAGAAATAAGAAAAAAATTAGGCCGCTGCAATGGAGCTCCGCTTCAGATGTTCATCTCCCGTAACAGACGAAACCAGTGGTTTTCTACACAGGTGGCTGGGCCTTCCCCGCAGCCTCAGCAGTGCAGTTCTGTATTGTTCCAGTAACATCTTGCAGCTTCTATTCAGTGGACTCCAGTAACCAGAAGGTGTCATCAGCGGGCATGAGAACAGGGTGAAAATAGAGGGCAGAGAAAGCAGTGGAGGTGGCAAAATCATACCCAAGGTAAAAAGCGCTGGTGGTTACAGGTTGGCAAGGAAAATACCTTTCTGTCCTCTGTGATCTGGAAGAGGAACTTTAGAACACCTCCGTTACAGCTGCCATTGGGGAAGGCCGCTACTGCTGACTACATGGCCAGGTGCTTAAGGCAGTTGCTGAGAGTATAGCCACTACCATCTGATCCAGGAGGTACCATCATGCCATATAGAAGATCTCCTTTGTGAAAGATGGAGAGAAACCCTGCCCACAACCAAAAACAAGGATGGGATTCCTCTCCCGCAACTCGCGGCTGCTTGTAGGCCTTGACAAACGGCTGAAGTTTCGGCAACATATTCTTATGACATGACTCCAGTCAGACATGATCATCATCTCTGAGTTGACAAAACATCTGATTATGCTTGAACTCATTGCACCCTGGGAAGGACGTATGGAAGAAGCAAACAAGAAAAAGGTGCAAAGTACCAGGAACTGGTGGAAAAGTGACAGGACAATGGCTGGAAGATGTTCTGTGGGCCCATAGAGGTTGGCTCTTTCAACTGGGCAATATAGGGGAAATGAGGAGGAGGGCCATTAAATCTGTGATTGAAGCAACAGAGAAAGCCACCATGTGGCTTTTGATTAAGAGGGATGATCTGTGGGTGACTGCTGCTGGGACGCAAATTGACAATGTAGCAATCAATTGATATTAAAACCAGATTAAATATAATAGCTATGCTCAAAACAGTGGCAAAGAACTTATACACATAACAGTAAATAACCCCAAAATACCAGTATGTTTAAATCAGTGTAATCAATGAAATTGACATCATGAACAAAGCTACCAAAACATCAGCTACTACAAGTAAAAAGATAAGAAAATTAGTTAGTGTATGAAGCAGCAAGAAATGAGAGATAGATATAATGATAAAAAGATTTGCAATGACTGCGGTGGGCTGGCGCCTTGCCCGGGGTTTGTTTCCTGCCTTACACCCTGTGTTGGCTGGGATTGGCTCCAGCAGACCCCCGTGACCCTGTAATTAGGATTTAGCGGGATGGATAATGGATGAATGGATTTGCAAAGATAGTGATTGAAACCAATATACCATAAAAAATATACATTTTCACTTCATAAACCATTTTAATGCAAGAAGCATTATTGTTAGGATAGCAATAACTTATTTTCAGTTTCCTCAATTCCCTTTCTGTTACTTGCAAAATGTCTGTTTTACCTTCCATCATAAGAGTCTTTCAGCCTGACTCGGTGCATGCATTACAGTATTTATGTTGGACCATGGTTGAGATCAGCAAATCCTCTGCTAGATTTAAATTTACATGATACACCCCTTTCTAGTCTAGTGAGACATATAAAGTAGAGCTTACAGTAAGTACTGGTTTAAGCAAGTGTTTATTAATATGAATTGTGTTTCAAAACGGAGTCTGACAGAGCCTCATTGGTTAGTGCTGCTGCTTTAAATTTCCAGAATCCTGTGTTCAAATTCTGGCTTAATTACTGTCTATGAGGGGTTGGTATTTTTGCAGAAATAATCTCCTTAACAGGGCAGCATGGTGGTGCAGTGGGTAGCGCTGCAGCCTCATAGTTAGGAGACCTGGGTTCACTTCCCGGGTCCTATGTGCGTGGAGTTTGCATGTTCTCCTTGTGTCTGCGTGGGTTTCCTCTGGGTACTCCGGTTTCCTCCCACAATCCAAAGACATGCAGGTTAGGTGCATTGGTGATTCTAAATTGTCCCTTGTGTTTGTGTGCGCCCTGCAGTGGGCTGGTGCCCTGCCCGGGGTTTGTTTCCTGCCTTGTGCCCTGTGTTGGCTGGGATTGGCTCCAGCAGACCCCCTGTGGTTAGGATATAGTGGGTTGAATAAGGAATGGATGGATAATCTCCTTAAATGTTTTACTTCCACATTCTAAATACATGCATAAAAAAGTAATATTGGTCTGTTTATCAATTTTCCAGAGCAGTGGCATTTTTAGTTGGGCCACAAGGATCTGGGAGAAAGAGCAATCCTGAGAAGCCATGCAGGGATGTGTATGTGAGTGATAAAGAGAAAGAGACATGGAAAGAGTCAGAAAGACAGAGGTAGATGATTAATTATGTAAAGTTTAGAACTTAAAAGATCTTCCCCACTGCTTGATTCCATTGGCCTGGGTAAGTGGCCCCCGGTGATCCCAGAAAAGATCCTCGTTTTCATATGCTGATGGCGGTTTGGAAAGCAAGGGTAAATGGTGTTATCTCAGTCCCCAGGTGAAGGTGTGAGATGGAGCCAGTGGCATGAATGAATGGGTATGCAGGGAATTTGAAATAAGAACGATTACTGGAGCTGCATGGAAGAAACTGTGGAAGATGGAAATGGCAGCTGCAGTGTAGGAGGATTCCAAGAAAGAAAATGGATATAGATGAAGATCTATAAACTGTCATAGAGTACATCTATCAAATGACTTCATTAAAAAAAAAAGATATTTCAACTTCAACATTAAATATTCAGGTGGCACAGTGGTAGCACTGTTGTCTCACAGTAAGGAAACCAGAGTTTATGTGCCGGGTCCTCTCACTTGGCATTTGCATGTTCCTCCCATGTCTGTGTGGATTTTCTGTGGGTGCTCCCATTTCCTTTCACTGTCTAAAGGGTGTACTGGTGATGCTAAATTGGCCCCTCGTGTTTGTGGTGTGTGTGAGTGTGTGTGTGGGTGTGTGTTCATCATGCAATAAACTAGTGCCCTTTTCAGGGTTTGTTCCTGCCTTGTGCTCTATACTAGCTGAGGAAGGCTCCAGTATCCCTGATTTCAATGAAAAATGAAAATGACATGACAAATGACGGTGTCGAACAGTGAGCGCAGGACCCACTAGAGGACGTCAGGCCCTCAGGCCACCCTTAATGAAGTCTGTTTCTGATTGTTTGGTCAGAGACATTCACACCAGTGGCCTGCTGGAGGTTATTTTGTAGGGCTTTGGCAGTGCTCATCCTGTTCTTCCTTGTCCAAAGGAGCAGATACCAATCCTGCTGATGGGTTAAGGACCTTCTATGGCCCTGTCCAGCTCTCCTAGAGTAACTGTCTGTCTCCTGGAATCTTCACCATGCCCTTGAGACTGTGCTGGGAGACACAGCAAACCTTCTAGCAATGGTATGTATTGATGTGCCACCCTGGAAAAGTTGGACTACCTGTGCAACCTCTGTAGGGTCCAGGTATCACCTCATGCTACCAGGAGTGACACTGTAGCCAAATGCAAAACTAGTGAAAAAACAGTCAGAAAAGATGAGACGTGGCCTCCACCTGTTAAACCATTCCTGTTTCGGGGGTTGTCTCATTGTTGCCCCTCTAGTGCACCAAAGCAGTTGAAACTGATTAACAACACCCTCTGCTGCTTAACTGACCAGATCAATATCCCAGAAGTTTCACTGACTTGATGCTATACTCTGATTAAAAAGTGTTCCTTTAATTTTTTGAGCAATATATTTATCATTTTTATATTTTTATTTTATTTATATATTTTTTCATTTTACTTTGCAATTATAATTTATTTGTTAACTCCTTGTAAAGCATTTTGATCCACATTTGTTGTATGAAAATGTACTAATGTTATATTGCACTACTTATTAAAACATTCTTCCTCTTCCTTGCTAAAATTGTGAGATATGGCACCTTACTTAAATTTTATTTATTTTTTATTACTGCAGATTATGCATGTATTATTACTTTTTCCATTTGAAACTATGTTTTGTTTGTGTTACAGTATATTATTTTTGCCATCTATTTTATTTGATGATAATGGACGCCATCTTGCACATCGATTGTTATGTTAGCTGTTGTGTTTCTAAGGGTGTGCCCTCAAAGGTCTTGACCTCTGACTAATAACTCTGCGATGTCAAAAAGTCACTCAGTACAGTTACATCTTTACTGAGGTTATGGATTCAAAAACCATTTTTGTTGCTCATGCTTTTGCTAAAAGAAAGGTGGAAGATAATGGGAAGTGGAAAGCCACGGTTGCTAATCTTCAGATCAAAGAAGGCACATATGTAAGAAGAGCTGATACATTGTCTCAATACACCATTCTTTTTCTCTATAAAATAAACTCTCATATAGGACTGCTGGACAGTCTAATAAAACTGGTTTCCATATAATCCTCCATGGCTTCATTTTTCAGGTTAGACAGGGCATACATATGTCACATAACTGTTTAACACTAGAATTACCAGAGCCTACGAAAAAACTCGTAGATCCGTCCCACCTTAAATCGCTTCTTAAATCCCTTCACACCTCTCCGCCAGCGTCCTTTGTCCTCTAAATGTGCTGATAAACTCAGGTTGCAAGCAGCCGGCTATTCCATCCCCCCACCGACTTAGAACGTGCACAAACTTCTCCCAGCTCATGCCTTGATTGATTTTCTGGGAGTGAAGTGGAGTTTTAGAGTGGAAATAATAAATCATTGTTTGGAACACACGCATTTCATGTCTGTTCCGTCTCTACTGTAATCTGTGTAAACACATTGTTAAAACAGAAACTTTTTTATATTCTAGTAGTAGATGACAAAATGTAGGCATAAACTATATAATGTATGAAGCCTGAAGTCCAAATATCAAAAAAACACTTTCACAAAAGGTACAAATCTAACACAACAATTGTGCTTTTATTCAAAAATATAACTGCAGAAACAAAAAGCCGCCTTAACATGCGACATTGACATGCATTTGTTATGATTTCCTCTGTGGCGTAATAGAATCAGCTGCTTACTGGGAATCAGAAGGTCGCGAGTTCGTTCCTGTACCACTCCATTTTGAGAAGTAAACTGCTGTTAGTCTTACTATTTTAGAATAAAAACATACATTTGATTTAAGTCTGTAACGGCTGGTGTAATTTATGATACTTGTAATGGTTAGCTTTGGTTTTTTTTTTTTTTTTTT
>JANRMT010056860.1:19428-39384 GCA_026402145.1 Polypterus bichir lapradei
CCCCCCCCCCCCCCATCAGCTGACACATAGACGCGCTATAACAGAGGTAAACTCGGCTCCCTTCTACATTGGAGCAAGAATGCACATACCATTGCTTGCATACTAAAGTGTCAGCAGGCACTTTTCGTGGCATTACACACATTTTTGAGCATGCCCTCTACACACTACTTGTGACTTTAGGCTTTAGGAAGTAAGTAAATAAATAAAGGTAAATCGTGTCATAAAATGATTTCTTCAAAACGTCACATATATTTGTCTCTTTCTTTTTTTAAAATGTGCGTTGATCACCGCCAGCATGTTGTAGCACACAACATCTGGCGACCTGCATGTTCTTACAAGCACTGAATAAGCACAGAATAAGAGACAAATATACAGTCTGACTGAGAGAATCAGACTGAAAAAAAGCAAACATTTAGAAATGCCATACTTTTACAGCTGATCTGACGCTGTTCGTTTTCAAATAATATTGCATTAGTGCAACGATGTTTTCTGATTGGTACTATTCAGGTCATAAAATAATTTCTTCAAAATGTCACATGTATTTGTCTCCTTCTTTTTATTCCGCTGCTGCACTGACATCGTGCACCAGAAGACGTGAGCTTATTTACTGCGACAGGAGCACGCAGGTGGCCGGTTGCTTGTACTATCACAAGCTTTTTTTAAAATGTGCGTTGATCACCGCCAGCATGTTGTATGTAGCACACAGCAACTGGCCACCTGCATGTTCTTTCAGGCACTGAATAAGCTCCTGATCTGACTCTAAGTAATAGTGCCAGCATAAATTTAAACCTGATCTGACGCTGTTCGTTTTCAAATAATATTGCATTTGTGTGATGATGTTTTCAAATATATTGTCTCTTTCTTTCAGGTGTGTAACAGAAACCACAGCACAGAGAGAAGTGTGTACAATGCTTCTTACAGGAAAAGGCGATGGAAAAAGAAAAGATGATGCAGCATCAACAAGCTTCAGTTCTTTATTTACCTTTAGTTACCTTTATTTATTTACTCACTTCCTACAGTGTAAAGGCACGTGTACAATACAGAGCTTCCCATATACATATACAAAGTACAACGATGGCAAAAGTGCAATGTGCATTCTTGCTCCAACGCTAGAACTGCAGTGTATCACGATACATTCTCTTACTAATGGTAGCGAAATGAAGTGTCTGCATGCACTTTTTGTGGCATTACACATATTTTTTGAGCATGTCTGTGCCAAATAAATAACATTCGAGCTATAGCACATCTCCAAATAAATTACATTCAAGCTATAGCGCGTCTCCAATAAATTACATTCGAGCTATAGCGCGTCTCCAATAAATAACATTCGAGCTATAGCGTGTCTTTATGTGATCCAAATAAATAACATTCAAGCTATAGCGCGTCTCCAAATAAATAACATTTGAGCTGTAGCTCATCTTTATGTGATCCAATTTTTCACATAAAGGCGCTCTATAGCTCGAATGTTATTTATTTGGATCACATAAAGACGTGCTATAGCTCGAATGTTATTTATTTGGCAAGGACATGTTCAAAAATACACGTGTAATGCCACAAAAAGTGCATGCAGACGCTTCATTTCGCTAGCATTGGTAAGAGAATGTATCGTGATACACTGCAGAGCTATAGCACGTCTTTATGTGATATTTGGACTTCAGGCTTCATACATTATATAGTTTATGTCTACATTTTGTCATTTACTACTAGAATATGAAAAACGTTTCTGTTTTAAAAATGTGTTTACACCGATTACTGTAGAAATGGAACACACATGAAATGCGTGTGTTCCAAATAAGGATCTATTATTTCCACTCTAAAACTCCACTTCACTCCCAGAAAATCAATCAAGGCATGAGCTGGGAGAAGTTTGTGCACATTCTGTCGGTGGGGGGATGGAATAGCCGGCTGCTTGCAGCCTGATTTTATCAGCACATTTAGATGACAAAAGACGCTGGTGGAGAGCTGTGAACGATTTTAAGAAGCGATTTAAGGTGGGACAGATCTACGAGTTTTTTTGTAGGCTCTGGTAATTCTAGTGTTAATGGCACATTCGTATTTTCCTGTGTGGTGTTAATCCTAGAGATTTTTGCTTACTGAACACATTAATCAAAGTTTTGATAATTACCGGGTATTAAGTTAACAGTGCAACAATGTAATATAGATTTGTGGAATATCAAGCAACAATATGTTTTGTAATCAGTCTATTTTGTGGTTATGAATTTTAAGCCAAGGGTTTCCTAAAATTAGTTGTGGAGTAGGTGAATTAATTATATAGAAAGTGAGATTTTCCTCTTGCACATTAGTGCTAAATGTGGTGTGTGATGCCTGCATAGGTCAGTTGAACATTGACCAATATTATGTTGGGTTTAAATTTTATTGGAATCTTGGGAATGTTTAATTAATGAATCAGGTAAGTGTTAACAAAAGCTTTCTGCTGCTCCTGAATCAATCAATGCTTCAACATTTTCTGCTTTTTCATTTCATGCTTATGGAACAGCTTTCTTTGGGAGGGAGCATGGGGTTTAGGAGTTCTTTTCACTTTTTAATGATATTCATAGTTAAGATCAACTGTTGCTTACTCTTGCTGAGCATAGCCTTGGTGATGTTGCTCTTATTCTTTCTGAATCATCATAATGTTTGCAAGAACCTCTTGATGATATGAGAAAGTCAGTTTGCATGGATTCATTAAAGTCTAACTACACATGGGCATTAACCTAAGCCACAGCTGCTGCCTTTTTGGCCTGCTGGTACTTCTTGTTAAAATCTGAAGATTCTCCTGCTTAAACTGAACAGAGGGACACCCCCTATCTCTTGTACTCTTTCTTCAAACTAGTGTGTCATGTATCCATCCATCATCCAACCCGCTATATCCTACAGAGTCACAGGGGTCTGCTGGAGCCAATCCCAGCCAACACAGGGTGCAAGGCAGGAAACAAACCCCAGGCAGGGCACCAGCCCCCTACAGGGTGCACGCACACACACACACCAAGCACACACTATGGACAATTTAGAATTGCCAATGCACCTAACCTGCATCTCTTTGGACTGTGGGAAGAAACTGGAGCACCTGGAGGAAACCCACGCAGACACGGGGAAAACACACAAATTCCACGCAGGGAGGACCCGGGAAGCAAACCCGGGTCTCCTAACTGCAAGGCAGCAACGCTACCCATTGCCCCACCGTGCCGCCCCGTGTCATGTATCCATGAGTGTTTATTTCTTAATTCCTGAAATCTATTTAACTCAGTGCAAGATCAAATGTAAAAAATTCAGAAAGATATGTACTATAGAAAGAACCTGTTAATTGACAGCCACTTATAAGCCAGTTTTCTGCTTTATAACGTTTTATTTTAAAATAAGAGGTTCTGATTTAGCGGTTTTGACAATGTTGCTATATAAATGTATATTTACATTAGTATTACAAGTTATTAATACTACCTACTAGAATTAATAATGATTATTATTATTTCCAGTCTCTTAGTAATTCTGCAAAGCTTTCTCAGTCCCTCTGGCGTGTTATGCAAGAATACATTGAATTAGACTTTACATTAATAGATTAATTTCTGCTCTAGATTCAGTGTAACAATAAAATATACCATTAAGAGTCCTTGGGAACAAGAATAAAACTGTTAATCTATCGACCCAATTTTTGAATGTGGCTATGTTTTAATTTTTTTTTATTTACAGCAAAATACTTTCAAATGGGGAGGTATAAAGGTGGACAAATAAGTTAGCACTGTTGCTTTTCAGGTTTTTTAACTTAATATCAAACAGAAGAAGTTTTTTTCCAATTAAAAAAAATTACTATATGAAAAAAATGTGAAATATAAATTTATAAAGCAATGGCATACACCTAGAGGTACATCAGAGAAAATAAATTAAAAGTTATGGAAGCACTATTTTAATTCATTTACAAATTCCATAATTACATCTAAATGTGTGAAATATTATAATACACAATTATTTAAATTTCTAAATTTCATTTATCGTTAAGTTTTTTTTTCTAAGACCAAAGTAATACGCTTTACTTTATAATATACTTTTGCCAATTTAGAAAGATAAAATTATTTCATAAACTTTGCTGATATTGTTGAAACCAAAACATCGAAATACATTAATTTAACAGCGTGGTCAAATACTTATTTATCCAAATTTTTCAGAAAGTTGTTTTCCCCTCAAAAATAACAAGAAGACTTTTTGCATAATTATACCCAATAATAATACCTTTACAATTGTATATTATTTGATATGCTGTGATGGTCTTACTGTAAGAAAAATGATAACATTTATA
The DNA here is from genome assembly GCA_026402145.1 of Polypterus bichir lapradei. Taxonomy (NCBI): domain Eukaryota; kingdom Metazoa; phylum Chordata; class Cladistia; order Polypteriformes; family Polypteridae; genus Polypterus; species Polypterus bichir. The sequence continues at coordinate 23,720 of JANRMT010056860.1, forward strand.
CTTAATAAAAGTAAAAGACAACTTGGAAATCAGTAAAATCACAGCAGGAGATTTTTCATAAGCAAAGTTCAACTTGTCTGCTCAGGGAGACACTTAAATACAAGAGCTCACTTTCAAAATGTTAAGTATAAACTGCCTGAGCTGTTACCAACAGGCAAGAAGTTACGTGTGATTATGAATTTGTGATCATATACCACAAATATATTCCTTGCATCCTTATGTTTTAGTATTTACAGTACTTTGTTTTAGTGGAAGTCATCAGGAAATAAATTCATAATTGAAGTTCCTGGACTAAATATTTTTAAACACAGTATAATTTTAAGTGATTTTCTAAACCAAGGATAAAACAATGCATAAATAATAGGATTTAAACCAGAATTTATTAGGCTTAGCAAGCCAAATCCACAATATATATCATAAATAATATTACTTGTTAAAGTCACATATTCATATAAAACACTCATCAGAAGTGATGGCAGCCAGCATAACATGAATGTAGCCACTACTATTCCTAATGTCTTGGCAGCTTTTCTCTCCGACTTGGATATTTTCCTGTTCTTGCTTTGTTTTGTTTTGTCATCTTTTTGTATTACAGAATTGATAGCTCTAGCATGTCTACGAGCTACCATGATTATCCTTGTGTATAAACAAGTCATGACTGAGAAAGGCAGAATAAATGTACACAAAAGGTCTGCTAAGCCCCATGTTGCAGTGTAAACAAACAAACAGTCACCTACACAGTCTCTTCTAATGTAATTTCCTTCACTATGCATATAAGCTAAAATGTACCAAAGAGATAAAAGCCAACTTAGTAAGACATAAAATAAAGTTCTAGATTCTGTTACTCTAGCATTATAAAAGAAAGGGTTACAGACAGCAAGATAGCGATCTACTGAAATGGAAACCAGGTTGCTAACAGACGCTGAAGTTAAGAATAGATAAAATCCATTAAAACAAGTGCACATTGTATCACCAAAATACCAACAGTATTCAATGGTACTGGAAAACTGAAAAGGCATTACAATCAACCCAGTTAAAAAATCAATAACTGCCAATGAAACTACATTGATGTTTGTTGGAGTATGAAGCTGTCTGAAATGACAGATAGAAATGATCACAAATAGATTTCCAGATACTGTGAGCACAGTAATAAGAGCTGACAAAATATAAAGTCCAAGGTAGTATTTAGTCTCCAGAAAACCTTTAAGGCAAGAAGCGTTGTTGTTTGGATAACAAAGACTATCATGCTTCATTATTTTAATTTTACATTTGTTGTCTTGTAGAACATCCTGATTTCTATAAGAAAGAAAAAAGAGACGCTAGATATTTAAAGTATCGGCAGGGTGTGGTCCCTTTGGTTACAGTTTGCAGCAGACTGATCCCTTCAGATCCCTTGAGTAAAATTTGCAGAAGACATTCAGGTTAAATTAGATTGGGTGTAAACGTTGATGAATGTTTCGTTTATTTCAGAAAAGAAAAATTGTTGGTCACCAAGACTCTGCTGCAGGATGATTTAACAAGAGATTTATTCTAATAGTGCAACATTTTTTTAATTAAAGGAATGTAGAATTAGTGGATGAATCCTGTGTGTGGATGCTGTTTATAATAAGAGTCTTCAGGAGCCCTTCTATACCATTTACTTATATAGAGAATGACCATCATACTCATTGAAGTCTCAAGGCATGACATTAACACTCTGACTTGGTCCTGAATTGGCCTCTGCTTTGAAGATAATTTAGCTTGAAGGCAGAGAGCAATAAACACCTTAGCATGTATCATCAATGACCCAGGATATTCAAAGAGAGTGGGTTTAGATGAATTATTGAGTGCTAGTGCACTAATGGGCGGCACAGTGGCGCAGTGGTAGCGCTGCTGCCATGCAGTAAGGAGGCCTCCGCTTCCCAGGTCCCCCCTGCATGGAGTTTGAATGTTATCCCCGTGTCTGAGTGGGTTTCCTCCGGGTGCTCTGGTTTCCTCCCACAGTCCAAAGACATGCAGGTTAGGTGCATTGGCGATCCTAAATTGTCCCTAGTGTGTGCTTGATGTGTGGGTGTGTGTGCCCTGTGGTGGGCTGGAGCCCTGCCCGGGGTTGGTTTCCTGCCTTGTGCCCTGTGTTGGCTGGGATTGGCTCCAGCAGACCCCCATGACTCTGTAGTTAGGATATAGCGGGTTGGATAATGGATGGATGGATAGTGCACTGACATAAGTCATAGTAACAAAGCTGGTGTTGCAAAAAATAAATGAAAAACAACATTTTTAACTTAAGGTTATTAGGGTAAGGCAAGGACAGGTCTAAAAATCAAAAAAAAAAAAACAGGCAAAACACTCAAAGCAATATAAAACACATTTCTTGGAACATTTTTAATTTTTATAGTTTTTTGAGATGAGAGATTTGTTTGCACTTTAGTTTCCCTGGCCCAAATTCTCTAGTAAACTGAGCACAACTTAGCATACTCCCAAATCGTGAACACTGGAATAACTGTTTTATTTATTTATTTATGTATTAATTTATTTATTATTTTGCAGTTTTCCTTGTTTTATTCATTGTGTAATGTTGGACTCTTACATCACTGATTGTGACAACATTTGGAATTAACAGCAGAAAATAAAACCCTAACAGATCTTTTCCTCTAGCTAATTTTTAACTTGTAGGTCATGACCCTGAACACGGTGATCACATAAGCTGCACACATGCAAAGCACTGTGAATTTGTTGATTTCACAGACAGTATTCCATTTTTCTAAGTATTCATGGACTAAAACCTAATTGAAAACATTTCCTGCTGCATTAATCATGGCACTGTAAAGGGTTATGATAATATGGTAGTTACTGATTCTGGTAGGAACACCACCGCTGTTGCTCACCAATTCATTCATTTGCAACAGCTATTAAACAAACTAATCACTCTTAGCTGTATACATTGAGATACTTGGGCATATCCACTGGCAAATTGTGCCATTTTGTTTCATGGGAAGTGCAGATGTCTACCAGTGGTTGTGCACCCTGCTTCAGCCATAGGCATTGATCATAGAACACGAATGGTATGATATTAAAGCTGAATGAAGAAGTATCTTACGTAACACATAGGTTAACCAAACCCACTCAGGCATACTTTCAGGGTTAGGCTTAACACTGGAATCCCTGAAGCCTATGAAAAATGTAATGCTGGACCACTTTAAATTCCTTTGCACCTCTTCATCAGCGTCTTTGTTTTGCAAATGTGTTGATCAGCATTGACAGCAGGCAGCCTGCTATCCCATCTCCCACCAACGCGACTGAAGTCAGACACAAAGTTCTCCCAGTTCAAGTCTGTTGATCTGGGTGTGAGGTGTCTGAAATTGTGTAGGGTAAATAATATATCGTTATCTGGAACACATGCATTTCATGTGTGTTCTGTGTCTACAATGATCTGGGTAAATTTAGGATGACAGGGAATGAAAGGCAAGAAATGTTTAACACGTAACTAAAACAGACATTTTTTTCATGTTATAGTACTGACAAAAGTTTGACATGAAGTGTATAATGTATGAAGACTGAAAACCAAATATCAGATAAAACACTTTCACAAAAAGTACACGTATAACAAAACAAGTGTGGTTTTATTCAAGAAATAGCCGTCCCCTGTGGCTCTGCCCACATAGTAGTGAAACAGGACAAACTTTAAAAACCAATAAACAAAATGGTACCGCTAGCTAAGCGGAGGCAAGCTACATTCCAAAACGCAGAGGTAGACCGACTCCCCACTCTTGACATCATGCTTCCCCTTTCCCTTGGCCCACAGCCTCTGTCTCGGATTAACGCGAATATATCGCTCCTGCAAGCGAACTATGATTCTTAGTATGATGAGAGAAGTTGCAAAATCAACTGGAATGTTCAAGCAAATTACAGAACAAAAACCTGATCTAAACCCATTAAGTAGTTCTCTTGTTCGCTAGCTAAGCGAATGTAAGGTACTCTCTGAGTCTGGCATGTGAGTGCGGAGGGACCCACTCCCCTCCCCTAAGCTTGCTGCATCTCACTCGGATTCATGCAAATGAATCGGTACCACAAGCGAAATATGATACTTAGCGCGATGAGAGAAGTCGCAAAATCAACCGGAATGTTCAAGCAAATTACAGAAAAAAACCCGATATAAATCCATTAAATAGTTCTCTCATGAAAAGCGGACAGACATACAGACGTTGGATTTTATATATATAGAGATATAACCAAAGAAACAAGCAATTGGGTTAGCGTACGGCAGAAACTTGGCTGGTGCAGAGGTAATAATTGCTGCCTCATAATCAAGAGGTTCCAGTTTTGATCCCAGGTCCTTCCTCCTTTAACATTTTGAGTAGTGAGTTGCTACTATTATTACTGTTATAGAATAAAACATATCTCCTTCTTATTTTATGCTATAGGAAAATAAGTAAATAAATAACGTGAGATCATTTCTAATGTGTCCAGCCACTTGTACAAAACCACTCTTGGCTCTTTGTGAATTCTACTCATGTCCAGCTGTTAGCTCCCACCTCACAATACAAATTATTAGCACACTGTCAAGGTCCCTATGAGATTCAACAGCATAAGTTACTCATAGATTACATGATAAAACAAACATATTGGATACCCCATGAAAGAGTTTATCATGTAAACTTACTTAAACCCCGGAAGGACTGAGCAGATGTAACTCCTAACAGGGAAAATACTCTTGCACCTTTTATGGAAACACTCAATTCTAAAATCTGACCTAAGAGCTCAGTTGTGTTTGTTCAAGTAAGTAACGTTTTCAAAACCAAACTGGGAAGAAACAACCTGAAGACTCATTGTACTCATACCCAAACCTGATGGGATGTGATGCTTCTGCAATGACTTTCAATGGATGAAGTTTTGGTGCCTAATTGATGCCACAGGTTGACAATGTTATTGGAAAATTAGGCAATTCACTTATTCTCACAGCATTAAATATGACCAAGGAGCATTTAGTCCAAAGGGTAAGATACTATACTGCCACTGACCATTAAAGGTCTTCTCTCTAGTTTCAGGGGCTAGAGGGATATGCCAATGCTTCTTGGTCACAGTGATTTTCCAATATCTGGTGGACAGACTGCTACAGCCTCATTATGGCTTTAGTGCCGCCTATCTTGGTGATGTTATCATCTTTTGAAGCTCCTGGGAAATGCATTTACACAAAGTCAAACCCTAGAGGACCACATTAGCTACGATCCAAGCATAGCCCTGGCCAAAGACAAAAAAACAAGTTTAAGCTTTTCTAGGGTTAACTGGGTAATATCAAAGGTTTGTACCCAGTTTTTATTAATGAATTACACTTTAAAATAATCTGAACTGAAACCTTCACATGGTCTGGAAACCTGCAGTACAAACAGCATTCAGTGACCTAAAGCAGTCCCAATTTTCAGTAGCCATACTTATTCCACCTAAATTCTCCATTCTATTCCTTCTACAGCTAGATGTTTCTAATACCATTCTTAGCGCAATGTTAAGGCCAAATGACAGTGGTGTTGAACTTCCTGTATTGTACCCAAGCCAGAGAAACCAGGAATACTTCAGTTGAGTAGGTGGCCTTTGTAATTAAATAGGCTGTCATGAAACCGAGGTCTTACCTCTTGAGCCAGGAATTCACTCTTATTACCAATCATGCTCCTCTACAAAGAATGGCTACTCATAACAAGAGTAATCCATGAGTGATTTCACTGGTTTCTTTACTTACAGGGGTATTGTTTCAAGGTAGTCATTCATAAGATTTAAATCACGCCAGATGTGTTAAGTCGAGTGCAAAGCCTCTCCACCTGGTCCACTTCTTCTGTGTGTAGTGAGCTAAATGGGGGCCCATGCCAAGCACATTAGCATCAGGTGTGCTACATGGTTTTGGTTTCATCTAAACAAACTATGGGGAAGGATTTGTATGTTGAAACTGCCTTTAACACAGTTTCCATTTGCCCTAGAGGAGAGGAGAATATTCCTGAGGATTAGTGATATCACTTCCCTTTTCAAGATGCCAACTCTTTCTTTCCCTTCCACTTTCTCTGCTACAACGTCCATTGCCAAAGGAAGTCTGATGTCATTCAGGGCAAGAGAACTCACAGGAAGTGACTCTTTTTGACAGGCTGCAAGAAGCCTGTCAACTAGTGATGGATCAAACATTTCATTTTATTTGCATTTATTAAATATAATAGCCATTCAACAGGGTAACTTGTGGAACCCTAACACTTCATTTATTTTTTTCTCCTTATTTTACAATAGTTATTAAGATACAAGGTATAGTAGCATTTTTGTGCTCACATTTCAGTAATTTGTGTTCATTATTATATGATTAACTTAATTACTATGGTTTACTCTTTACATTTAGTAAAATTATTTTTTTCCACATATCTAGAGGTGATAAAGGATATTCAAACAAATGTAAACACAATTTAATAATGAGAAATGTACCTGTTTGATTTAAAAATCAGTTTAAGATAGATAGATGTAAGATATGCTTTTAGTGTTGTTACATGCATGCAAATGACAGCATTCTTTCATTTTTTTAGCATAAACCATGTTATACATTTTTCAAGCACATTGTATTGTACAATCACACTTTGTTGATAAGAGAGCACTAGAATAACTCCATGAGGGATCTCTTAAAATTAACAATGCATCATTCTGTAGCTTTTTATTTGTATGCGATGCCAACAACAAAGAAAAAAGAACACAATGCCACTGCATGCTTGGATACACTTTAAATGTTCTTTTTTAACTGTTATTTTAAATACATATGGTACATTTGATGGAAGAATTTACTAAAACTAAAATCAGTAATCTAAATATAGCAAAATATAAATCACGTCCACAAGCACATATGTCAGTCAGTGATTTTCTAACCTGATTTCTCCAGAACAGTGTTGCAGAGGTCTGCTGGAGCCTATCCCAACTAGCATAGGGCACAAGGCAGGAAACAAACCTTGGGCAGGGTGCCAGTTCAACGCAGGCAAACACATTCACCCTCCTCAATCACACCCTGGCTCATTTTGGATTGCCAGTTCATTTAACCTGCATGTCTTTGGATTGTAGGAGGAAACAGGAGCACCAGATGAAGACATGGAGAGAACATGCAAACTCTACACAGGGTAGGACCCAGGATGCAATCACTGGTCTTCTTACTGCAAGGCAGCAGCACTACCACTGCACTCTGTGCTGCTCACAAACACCTATAGATTACTCTTAATAATGTTTTTACATATTCTCTTACAAATTATAGTCACCCACTTTTATATTTGTCTGAAAAAAAATGTATTAAGTCAATGAAAAGATTTATCCACACTTCTTTGATAAGAAAAAAAAAAAGAAAAATTGGAATAATTTTTCATTTTTTAAGCAGGAAATTTGCATTTTGGATGCAAATAAGTGAAATAGTAAGTTGATAAGCTGCAATTGATAAATGTTAAACAAAAGACTGCTTGAATGCTTTTACTAGGAACATCTAATATTTTTCATTGTAATAGAACCTGTGAGTAAATAGAATTTGTTTGTAAAACTCTCCATTCCATTTCTGTTTAAAAATCCAAGTTGTCCTGAGAGTCACAGGGAAGCTGGAGCCTATTCCACCAAGCACAAGGCATGAAGCAGGAACAACCCCTGAATAGGGTGTCAGTCCTACATACAGCATACTAGAGTCAATTTAGCATCACCAATTCACCTAACCTGAATGTTTTTGGACTGTGGAAGGAAACCCATGGGGGACTTGGAATGTAAGCCCTAGTCTGTTACTGTAATAGAGCAGCAATACTGCTAAGCCACTGTGTCGTTCCAAAAATCCCCTTAATTATTTAAATATTATTTTTACATTAATGTATGGGTGGCACGGTGGTGCAGTGGGTAGTGCTGCTGCCTTGCAGTTAGGAGACCTGGGGTCGCGTCCTGGGTCCTCCCTGCGTGGAGTTTGCATGTTTTCCCTGTGTCTGTGTGGGTTTCCTCCAGATGCTCCGGTTTCCTCCCACAGTCCAAAGACATACAAGTTAGGTGCATTGGCGATTGTAAATTGTCCCTGGTGTGTGTGTGCCCATGCGGTGGGCTGGCATCCTGCCTGGGGTTTGTTTCCTGCCTTGTGCCCTGTGTTAGCTGGGATTGGCTCCAGCAGACCCCCGTAGTTAGGATATAGTGGGATGGATGAATGTCACTATGATGTTGTTAACATTTAGCACCCTTCCTAGAGAACCCCACAGTATTTAAAGTGGTTCCATTAACAACAGTTGAGTCCCTCAAAAGGAAGATCCTCCGCAGCCTCAGCAGTGCAGTTCTGTATGGGTCCAGTAACATCTTGCAGCTTTCATTCAGTGGACTCCAGTACAGGGACTCCAGTGACCTGAAGGTGTCATCAGCGGGCATTGTGGTGAGGACAGGGTGAAAATGGAGGGCAGAGAAAGCAATGGAAGTGGCATAATCATCCCCAAGGTAAAACGTGCTGATGGTTGTAGGTTGGCAAGGCCCAGGGCAAGGAGAAACACCATCTTATCCAGGAGAGGTTCAATAAGATAAGGAGGAAGAGCTGGTGAGCAGGACAGTTGGAATCAGGTCACTGGAAGCATGGACGAGGTGGGAGAGTGTGTTTTTCAGTGCAGGGTTACCTGATGCAACATCATGCGGGATAACTTCCATGTGAAAGCTGTTTCCGATGCCCTACCCAGCTCAACAAACCTACACATCCCGGGCAAGAGTGAAACACCTTTCTGTCCTCTGTGCTCTGAAAGAGGATCCTTAGAACACCTCCGTTACAGCTGCCCTTGGGGAAGGCCGCTACTGCTGATTGCATGACCAGGTGGTTAGGGCAGTTGCTGAGAATATAGCCACTACCATCTGATCCAGGAGGTACCAGCATGCCATATAGAAGATCTCCTTTGTGAAAGCTGGAGAGAAACCCTGTCCACATCCACAGCTCTCCCACACCTTATGGCTGCTTGTAGACCTGGACAAACGGCTGAAGTTTCTGCAACATATTCCTATGACATGACTCCAGTCAGACATGATCATCATCTCTGAGTTGACAAAACATCTGATTATGCTTGAACTCATTGCACCCTGGGAAGGACGTATGGAAGAAGCAAACAAGAAAAATGTGCAAAGTACCAGGAACTGGTGGAGAAGTGTCAGGATAATGGCTGGAAGATGTTCTGTGAGCCCATAGAGGTTGGCTATAGAGGTTTTGCATGATGTTCACTCTGCAAAGATCTCAATCAACTGGGCATTGCTGGGGAAGCGAGAAGGAGGGCCATTAAATCTGTGATTGAAGCCACAGACAAAGCCACCATGTGGCTTTTGATTAAGAGGGATATCTGTGGATGACTGTTGCTGGGATGAAAGTCGGCAATCTAGCAATCAATTGATATTAAAACCAGATTAAATATAACAACTATGCTCAAAACAGCGGCAAAGAACTGATGTACATAACAGTAAATAACCCCAAAATACCAATATGTTTAAATCAGTGTAATCAATGAAATTGATATCATGAACAAAGCTACCAAAACATCAGCTACTGCAAGTAAAAAGATAAGAAAATTAGTTAGTGTATGAAGCTGCAAGAAATGAGAGATAGACATAATAATAAAAAGATCTGCAATGATAATGATTGAAACCAATACACCATAGAAAATATAAAAAATATACATTTCTGCTTCATAAACCATTTGAATGCAAGAAGCATTATTGTTAGGATAGCAATAACTTATTTTCAGTTTCCTCAATTCCATTTCTGTTACTTGCAAAATGTCTGTTTTACCTTCCATCATAAGAGTCTTTCTGCCTAACTCTGTGCATGCGTTACAGTATTTATGTTGGATCATGGCTGAGATCAGCAAATCCTCTGCTAGATTTATATTTACATGATACACCCCTTTTTAGTCTAGTGAGACATATAAAGTAGAGCTTACAGTAAATACTGGTTTAAGTAAGTGTTTATTTATATGAATTGTTTCAAAACAGAGTCTGTGTGAGATGGAGCCAGTGGCATGAATGAATGGGTATGCAGGGAATTTGCAATAAGAAAGATTACTGGAGCTGCATGGAAGAAACAGTGGAAGATGGAAATGGCAGCTGCAATGTTGGAGGATTCCAAGAAAGAAAATGGATATAGATGAAGATCTATAAACTGTCATACAGTACATCTATCAAATGACTTCATTAAAAAAAAACGATATTTCAACTTCAACATTAAATATTTGAGCGGCACAGTGGTAGCACTGTTGCCTCACAGTAAGGAGACCAGAGTTCATGTCCCGGGTCCTCTCACTTGGCATTTGCATGTTCCTCCAATGTCTTTGTGGATTTTCTGTGGGTGCTCTCATTTCCTTTCACTGTCTAAAGGGTGAACTGGTGATGCTAAATTGGCCCCTCATGTGTTTGTGGTGTGTGTGTGTGTTCATCATGCAATAGACTAGTGCCCTTTTCAGGGTTTGTTCCCGCCGTGTGCTCTATACTAGCTGAGGAAGGCTCCAGTATCAAATAAATATTCATTAAATACTCAAAAATAAAAGCAGAAATGTGAATGAATTTTCATAAATAACTTATTTGGGAAACAAAACTAGTGTCACTTTACAGATGTACCTTACATTAATGGTAAGAATGAACTGGTCCTTGGAACTAAGTATGCAAGGTAGTTCATGTGAAAATAATGTATAAGATCAGCACTTTCTATTAGTAGTTGGCATTGTCATTGTATACTCTGGCTCTTCTTATGTCAGAGCTCATTCAGGATTTGTTAAATAAAGGATGTCCACCTAAATCATTTTAGGAGTAATCTGAACTGTTATTTATAGGGTATTCCTGAAAATAAGTAAAAAACTGTCAGACAGAGCGACTCTGTGCACACCATTAGCCAGCTGCAGGTCATTTTGTAAGGCTCTGGCAGAGGTCCTCTCATTCCTCACTTAAGGACTCTACCATTATTTTTACTTTTCATTTTATTTGTTTTGTGTAAATTTTGATTTATTTTAAAAAATTTTTATGTAAACTGCTCAAAAAAATTAAAGGAACACTTTGAAAACACATCACACATGGGAAAAAAAATCAACCTACAGACAGCTGAATTCAAAGACACCTTGAAAATCAAAGTGAAAAAATCATGTGGCAGGCTAGTCCATTTTAGAGAAATTTCAAAATTTTGTAGCAACTCAAAATTGTACTCAGTAGTTTGTATGGCCCTCACATGCTTGTATCCATGCCTGACAATCTCAGGGCATGCTCCTAATGAGACAACGAATGCTTTCCTGGGGGATCTCTTCTCAGATCTGGACCAGGGAATCACTGAACTCCTGAACAGTCTGAGGTGCAACCTGTAGACGTCGGATGGATCGAAAATAATGTGCCAGAGGTTTTCTATTGGATTTAGGTCAGGCGAGTGTGGTGGCCAGTCAATGGTATCAATTCCTTCATCCTCCAGGAACTGCCTGCATACTCTTACCACATGAGGCCGGGCATTATCGTGCACCAGGAGAAACCTAGGACCCACTGCACCAGCACAGAGTCTGACAATGGGTCCAAGGATTTCATCCCGATACCTAATGGCAGTCAAGGTGCCGTTGTCTAGCCTGTAGAGGTCTGTGCGCCCCTCCATGGATATGCCTCCCCAGACCATTACTGACACGCCACAAACTGGTGAATGATGTTACAGGCAGTATAACATTCTCCACGGCTTCTCCAGACCATTTCACATCTGTCACATGTGCTCAGGGAGAACCTGCTGTCATCTGTGAAAAGCACAGGGTGCCAGTGGTGAACCTGCCAATTCTGGTATGCTATGGCAAATGCCAATCGAGCCCATGATGCTGAGCAGTGAGCACAGGGGCCACAAAGGACGTAATGCCCTCAGGCCACCCTCATGAAGTCTGTTTCTGATTGTTTGGTCAGAGACATTCACACCAGTGGCCTGCTGGAGGTTATTTTGTAGAGCTTTGGCACTGCTCATTTATTTGTGTTACAGTATATTATTTTTGCCATCTATTTTATTTGATGATAATAGACGCCAAAGGTCTTGACCTCTGACTAATGTCAAAAAGTCAATCAGTACAGTTACATCTTTACTGAGTTTATGGATTCAAAAAACATTTTTGTCGCTCATGCTTTTGCCAAAAGACAGGTAGAAGATAATGGGAAGTGGAAAGCCAAGGTTGCTAATCTTCAGATCAAAGAAGACACATATGTAAGACGAACTGATACATTGTCTTAATACACCATCCTTTTTCTCTATAAAATAAACTCTCATATAGGACTGCTGGACAGTCTAATAAAACTGGTTTCCATACAATCCTCCATGGCTTCATTTTTCAGTTTAGACAGGGCATACATATTCCCTTTATGTAAGCACATAACTGTTTAATGGCACATTCGTATTTTCTATGTGGTGGTAAACCTAGAGATTTCTGTTTACTGAACACAATAATCATAGTTTTGATTATTACTGGGTATTAAGTTAACAGTGCAACAATGTAATATAAGATGTGGAATATCAAGCAACAATACGTTTTGTAATCAATTTATTTTGTGTTTATGAATTTTAAGCCAATGGTTTCCTAAAATTAGTTGTGGAGTAGGTGAATTAATTATACAGAAAGTGACATTTTCCTCTTGCACAATACCTAGTGCTAAATGTGGTGTGTGATGCCTGCATAGGTCAGTTGAACATTGACCAATATTATGTTGGGTTTAAATTTTATTGGAATCTTGGGAATGTTTAATTAATGAATCAGGTAAGTGTTAACAAAAGCTTTCTGCTGCTCCTGAATCAATTAATGCTTCAACATTTTCTGCTTTTTCATTTCATGCTTATGGAACTGCTTTCTCTGGGAGGGAGCATGGGGTTTAGGAGTTCTTTTCACTTCTTAATGATATTCATAGCTAAGATCAGCTGTTCCTTACTCTTGCTGAGAATAGCATTGGTGATGTTGTTCTTATTCTTTCTGAATCATCATAATGTTTGCAAGAACCTCTTGATGATATGAGAAAGTCAGTTTGCACATCTGCTGCCTTTTTAGCATGCTGGTACTTCTTGTTGAAATCTGAAGATTCTCCTGCTTAAACTGAAGAGAAGGACTTTATGTTCATCTTGACACCCCCTATCTCTTGTACCCTTTCCTCAAACTAGTGTGTCATGTATCCATGAGTGTTTATTTCTTAATTCCTCAAATATTGTAAAGAAGAATGTTTAATACATGCTCTGTGAAACATAAGCATAATTCTGTTCTTTTGTTGTACATGGAAAATATTAAAAATAAGAACTGTTTTCAGCCTGATTTGTGAAGGCCACTGTAGTTGCTGCAATTTGCTTCATTTTTCTATACAAGGCTAATTTTGATTTCATCTAATCTTATTTGACATGCTCATTTAACATTTATTTAACTCAGTGCAGGATCAAAAGTAAAAAAATTCAGAAAGATGTGTACTATGGAAAGAAGCTGTTAATTCACAGCCTGATTATAGGCCAGTTTTCTGCTTTATAACGTTTTATTTTAAAATAAGAGTTTCTGATTTAGCACTTTTGACAATGTTGCTATATAATGTATATTTACATTAGTATTACAAGGTATTAATATTACCTACTAATATTAATTAAGATTATTATTAATTCCAATCTCTTAGTAATTCTGCAAAACTTTCTAAGTCCCACTAGCGTGTTATGCAAGAATACATTGAATTAGACTTTACATTAATAGATTAATTTCTGCTCTAGATTCAGTGTAACAATAAAATATACCATTAAGAGTCCTTGGGAGCAAGAATAAAACTGTTAGTCTATCGACCCAATTTTTGAACGTAGCTATGTTTTAATTTTTTTTTTTTCTTTACAGCAAAATATTTGAAACTTTCAAATGGGGCGGTATAAAGGTGGACAAATAAGTTAGCACTGTTGCTTTTCAGGTTTCTTAACTTAATATCGAACAGAAGAAGATTTTGAAAAAAATTACTATATGAAAAAAATGTGAAATATAAATTTATAAACCAATGGCATACACCTAGAGGTACATCAGAGAAAATAAATTAAAAGTTATGGAAATACTATTTTAATTTATTTACAAATTCCATAATTACATCTAAATGTGTGATATATTATAATACACAATTACTTAAATTTCTGAATTTCATTTATCGTTAAGCTTTTTTTTCTAAGACCAAAGTAATACGCTTTCATTTATAATATACTTTAGCCAATTTGGAAAGATACACTTATTTGATAAACTTTGCTGATATTGTTGAAATAAAAACATCGAAATACATTAATTTAACAGCGTGGTGAAATACTTATTTATCCAAATTTTTCAAAAAGTTGTTTTCCCCTCACAAATAACAACAGGACTGCTTGCATAATTATACCCAATAATAATAACTGTATAATTATAGATTATTTTATATGCCCTGATGGTCTTACTGTAAAAAAATGATAACATTTATACTTAATAAAAGTTAAAGACGACTTGGAAATCAGTAAAATCACAGCAGGAGATTTTTCATAAGCAAAGTTTGATTCGTCTGCTCAGGGAGACACTTAAATACAAGAGCTCACTTTCAAAATGTTAAGTATAAACTGCCTGAGCTGTTACCAACAGGCAAGAAGTTACGTGTGATTATGAATTTGTGATCATATACCACAAATATATTCCTTGCATCCTTATGTTTTAGTATTTACAGTACTTTGTTTTAGTGGAAGTCATCAGGAAATAAATTCATAATTGAAGTTCCTGGACTAAATATTTTTAAACACAGTATAATTTTAAGTGATTTTCTAAACCAAGGATAAAACAATGCATAAATAATAGGATTTAAACCAGAATTTATTAGGCTTAGCAAGCCAAATCCACAATATATATCATAAATAATATTACTTGTTAAAGTCACATATTCATATAAAACACTCATCAGAAGTGATGGCAGCCAGCATAACATGAATGTAGCCACTACTATTCCTAATGTCTTGGCAGCTTTTCTCTCCGACTTGGATATTTTCCTGTTCTTGCTTTGTTTTGTTTTGTCATCTTTTTGTATTACAGAATTGATAGCTCTAGCATGTCTACGAGCTACCATGATTATCCTTGTGTATAAACAAGTCATGACTGAGAAAGGCAGAATAAATGTACACAAAAGGTCTGCTAAGCCCCATGTTGCAGTGTAAACAAACAAACAGTCACCTACACAGTCTCTTCTAATGTAATTTCCTTCACTATGCATATAAGCTAAAATGTACCAAAGAGATAAAAGCCAACTTAGTAAGACATAAAATAAAGTTCTAGATTCTGTTACTCTAGCATTATAAAAGAAAGGGTTACAGACAGCAAGATAGCGATCTACTGAAATGGAAACCAGGTTGCTAACAGACGCTGAAGTTAAGAATAGATAAAATCCATTAAAACAAGTGCACATTGTATCACCAAAATACCAACAGTATTCAATGGTACTGGAAAACTGAAAAGGCATTACAATCAACCCAATTAAAAAATCAATAACTGCCAAAGAAAGTACATTGATGTTTGTTGGAGTTTGAAGCTGTCTGAAATGACAGATAGAAATGATCACAAGTAGATTTCCAAATACTGTGAGCACTGTAATAAGAGCTGACAAAATATAAAGTCCAAGGTAGTATTTAGTCTCCAGAAAACCTTTAAGGCAAGAAGCGTTGTTGTTTGGATAACAAAGACTAT
>JANRMT010056863.1:0-15311 GCA_026402145.1 Polypterus bichir lapradei
ACGTGTGCTTAGCCTACTCTGCGTTCACCGTAAAATGCAATATATACGTTTATATTTTTGTTTATTTGTATATGTATATTATTAATATTAATTTATTATTATAATATATAAAAACGATTTTTTTGAGCAGCTGGGATGGTGGCCCCCTGGGAGTTGGTGCCCTACGCAGACTGCGTACTCTGCGTATAGGGAGCGGCGGTACTGAGTTCATGCAAAGCCACCCAAACCAACTGCACTGTTTCGTAGAGTCAAGTTATTGTCATATCATCCGTACACGGAATTGAACCATACAGGGGCATGAAATAATGAAGTAACACCGCGGTGTAACATATACACAAAAAAAAAACAAAACAAGCACAACACTGGTAAAGAACCAGAAATAATAAAAAATAATGGAATAAGTGAATAGATAGTATGGCGGTGTCATGCTTTATTCTTGCAGGGCATGCTGAGACTTGGAGTTTGGTGCAGTGGGGGCCACCAGAGGGCGCTGCAGAGCCCTATAATGGACTAATTCTAATGAGCCCTCCCAGGTGTAGGGCAGTGATAATTCAGTTCTGATGTTAAATTGTAGTTTTGTTTTTTATTTTATTTATAAAATTAATTTTTATTTTTATTTCATTCTGGTTTTCAGTGGAGTCAACAATTTTTATTTTATTTAGTTTTGTGTTTAAAATTTTAGTTTTTATTTTATTTAGCTCTGGTCTTTTTACATAATATTAGTACAATTGTAGTGTTTTTTTTTCTGTTACAAGACCACAAATACTGGCCTACAAATATTTAAATGCAAGTAATGTTTCAGTCAACAAAATACACTCACAGTTCATAATGCTGTTAAACACGACTGTGAATGATCAAGAGAGAGAAAGGGAGAGAGCGGAGAGAGAGAAGAGAGAGATACAGCGGAGAGAGGGAGCAGAGAGAGAGAGAGATAAAGAGAGGGAGAGCGGAGAGGCAGCGCGCATTTGCTCCTCACCCTCCACGTGTTTTAAATTTGCCGTTGCGATTCCACAATTAATTCTCATTCAATATTAAAAGTATTGAGTGGTGAACAAAAAACACGGATTTCAATTTCGACCTTAATTCAAATATTTAGTTGTTTTTTTAAGCTTTTAATTCTGACTCTTTAATCAATTTTAACACAGACTGTTCAACAAAAGGATAACAAGAAAAACAAAAGAATATTTTAAAGTCAAAATTTATTTTTTAAATATTACATTTTTTTCCTTAGTCTGTTCCCACTTTTTATAAATTTGAAACCCGTTTAATGTCTTACCTTTATTTGTAAATGGAGTCCATAAGCCTATACTTCTCCATGAAAATCTCCGTCACTTTCTTTTAATAGTCCTCCTTGTTTTTCTTTAGTTTTAAAAATCTTAATCTTCCATTTTGACAGTCAGTCAGAACAGAAAATAAAAATAAACGGCCCGCTGCAGTGCAATTGACTTTCTTATATCGCTGACTTACTGGCGCCGAGGTGTGTTGTGGAGAAATTTCAGAAAAAACAAGCAGAGTCTTCAGAAAGGTAGTCAGAATTTAAGACTTTATTGCACAGCATGGAAAACAATTGCGGAGTACATAAAGCCTGTCTCGATTCATGAAATGAGCCCTGAGTGTCCAGAGCGCCCCATATATATTACAGTTCTTGTCTCAAAATGCCCCCCTTCATAACAAGATTCCCAGCATCTACTGTATGGAGGTTCCCATGATGTTTTCCGCACTCAGCAAATCCCTAACCAAAATTCTCAACAGCAGCAGCAACGAGCACCTGTTGGGCTCACATGCGCCCCCTTCAGTGCATCACGGTACTGTCTGCTTCACCGTGTGCCTTCTCACTGAGGTTTTATGTCCGATCAGCAAGACTAAATATGTCACACACATTCATTAAAGATATTAGCCAGACTGTGGAAAGTCGCAGTGTATAATAAACGTGTCTGCAAACCTTATCTTGGCGACATACAGAGAGACAGCGACAGGCACGCGCTAATTGCACAAATCAACCCCGTGTGTGTGTGTGTGAGGGAGAGTGCAGTCCGAGGTGAGGTCAAGCTCGTTGCTGTCGCACCTAACGTTTCTCCCTTGAATTTGAACAGGAAATGCGCCAATTCAGCGATTTTGACTATAAAAATGATCACAATTATTGGAATTATACAGAAAACAAATGTATAGTACAGAGCAGTGGACACATTTATTTTATGTTATCATTATTAGTTTTTTTTTTTACTTTTCATGATGGCCTCTGAAGTGCTGGACTTCCACTAAGAACTGACCCAGAAACTTCGAGACTCTTTTGTTCTTCTCGCACGCTATCATCTGCGCTGTAATTAAAGTATTTTACACACGTTACTTCCTCGCTTTCTACCCGCAAACATTTGTGCAAAACTCGCCATCGTCAACCACAAGCACTTACTGCTTCAACCCGACAAGCCAAATGTGCTCAATAAACCAACAACGGTTCTTGATGGAAGTTGCACCATGTGACTCTAGTAAGCCCAAGTCACAAGATCACCGACAGCGCAACTTAACTGAACGCTCAGGGAGACCTACAAACAACCCCTCAGCACGACTGAACCGGACTGAAAGAAAATGCTATTGCTGTTTATTTCGTTTTTACTCAATTTTTGTTCTCGTTTTAATTTGTTCACATATCACACATTTTTATTTTCATTTAGTTTTAGTTTCTCTGTTTGAGTCTCTGTTCTTGTAAAATGAAAACCAATATTTTTGTTCTCATTTTCATTATGAAAATATCACTGGTGTGATTCTAAATTGTCCCTAATGTATGCTTGGTGTGTGTGTGTGTGTGTGCGCACGCGCGCACCCTGCGGTGGGCTGGTGCCCTGCCCAGGGTTTGTTTCCTGCATGAATTGCGACCTGTGCTGGCTGGGATTGGCTCCAGCAGACCCCGTGACCCTGTAGTTGGATAATGGATGGATGGATGGAAATATCACTGGTGTAGAGTTAGGCCGGGTTTATACTTGACATGACACGCGCTCCAGTAGACGCCCCTGTTATGCAAGCGTTGTACTGTTTATACTTGCGCGCGTACTTTACGGAAATCTGGAAGAATCCCCCAGGTGGCAGTGCGAGATATCATCACGGTGAGAACAGGTTCGGCTTCGCTGTGTGGTGAATTGCCTGAAACATCCATTAAATCCCGATGACACTTTGCCGCAATATCTCTGAAAAGGATGTTTAATGATTAAATCCATCAATGCAGGGAAGTCTGCGGTGGGTTGGCACCCTGCCCGGCATTGGATTCCTGCCTTGTGCCCTGTGTTGGCTGGGTTTGGCTCCAGCAGACCCCCGTGACCCTGTGTTCGGATTCAGCGGATTGGAGAATGGATGGATGCAGGGAAGTGTCCATTCCAGGAAGCATTGGGCACAAGGCAGAAATAATCCCTAGAGGAGGCATCCGCTCATCGCAAAGTGAATACAAGCACTCACATACACTGGCGTCATTTTAGTGTCACCAAATCTGCATATCTTTTGAAGGAAACCGGAGCACATGGTGGAAACTCAGCAGGAAAACATGGAAACTCCAGGCAGGGAACACCAGCGACTTGACTCCCTGTGATACAGCAGTGTGTAATTATTAACAGTATTCATTATTTAAACGAAGTGAACGATTTATCTGTAAAATCTAACATACATACTTT
This sequence comes from Polypterus bichir lapradei, assembly GCA_026402145.1. Lineage (NCBI taxonomy): Eukaryota > Metazoa > Chordata > Cladistia > Polypteriformes > Polypteridae > Polypterus > Polypterus bichir. Next base: position 3,660 of record JANRMT010056863.1, read on the forward strand.
AATGCATTTCATCATGAAAGTGATATCAAGTATAAATCTTAGGATTCTAAATGTGCAGAGAGTTGGGATATCAGACATTTAATGTGTTCTGTGTGGTGATCTAGTGCGGCTTGCCGCTGCTGTCAGGTCATGTGAGACGGTATGTGAGACTTTTAAAATGTCTCGTGTCATTGTGATTGGGAATATGTGACGCTTGAATATAAAAGCACCACGAATGCAACTGTATGTCGGCATTTTGCTTCACCACATGGAACCATTCATCAAACATCGAAGCGAGCACATCGATCCCATAGGATCCGCAAAGCGGCTTTCTGTCACCCGTAGATAGTAAACAGAGACTCTGACGTCACATTCCAACTTTTGTCACACTGCGCTCCCCGACTTTTTGTTGGTACTGCAACTTGCGCACGCGTCGCGTTAATTTCTGAGGACCTGCTCAGAGGACGTGTCAAATGAACGCTGGGAACGCGTGGCAGCCATGATGCGTGCGCGTACACGTTCTGAGCGTGAAGTGTGCCCATAACCAGCCAGAGCCATAGATGGCCTCTGAAAAGGTAGATGAGAATAAAATTGCTTGTATAGCATAACTAAGAAGGGACACTTAAGAGACCCCGGTATCCAAAAACAAAGGAATGCACGCATCCTGTATGTATACTGCACAAGTGTGAAAGTCAGGAGAGCAAGACTGCAACTGCATGGATGGATGCTGCTGCTGAATGTGAAGGCGAGGGCTGCCCAGATGCACTCACCAGGGACGAAATCTTGTAAAACGGTGTCATTTGTTGCATTTTCTATACATCTCTGCCCTCTTGCTGGACAACTCGAGTGCCTGCTGGAGATGGTTAGATCCACAAATCCCACAATATTGTCCTGAAACCATGCTTGCAGGACTGGACTGGGGCAGCCGTCTCGGTATAATTATCAGCGAAAGCGGACAGGAGGTAAAGTGAGCTGCGTTGCGCTTGGCACTGCCAATTCATTCTGGCACGCAATCTCCATTTCGTAGGAGTTCCATCAGTAATCTCTCCCTCACCGGTTTACTATGCGTTTTCTCTGTCAGCTGATCTCTCATCATGTCGTTCTGAAGCGGAACAAATTTACAGTGTCCGGCTAATTCCCTTAGCACGGCTGTATTGACTCATCCGCCAACGGCTACGTTGATAAAAGTGAAACCGCCATAAAGGGACGCCCTGTGTTCCAGAAAAAGTACTTCATGAGAACCTGAACTGCTGCGTCGTATGGATCAAAAACAACAACAACAAAAAAAAAAAAAAAAACGCTGCCCTTCTGTACCCACACAATGGAGCAAGATGGCACGCTTGAGTGCGTCAGGTGCGGAGTCCAAACAAAGCGATCAGATGAGTTTGAAAAAACTCAAACCAGCGAGTCCAAGGCACAGAAGGACCACCAGGTAAAGGTATAAGAAAGAGTGGTGGTGGCAGCGAAAGTTCAGCCATTCTCGTCGTCAAATGTGCCTGCGAAGTACAGAGTTTCTCACTTGCTAGATTGCTCTTTTATTTTTTAGTCTTGGAATCACAACAACCAGAAGTGCGCACCAAACACATACGCGCATGTAATTATTATTACAGACATTATGTTATCCAACACAAGTCAAAGAAAACACAATTAAAGAAGATCTTTGAATGTATTCGAGTCGTGTGTTACTCTAAGTGACTCATAAAATACGATAAGCCATTGCAACTACAGCGGCACCTTCATCTTCTTCGAGACGACCTCCAATCTCTCGGTACCGCACGAAAAGAAATCGTTCTGCTCTCTAGAAAAGCCTCAAAAAGTTACTTCTGCTAATTTAGTTATGTTCATTCTGTTAACAACATTTTAATTTTTTAAATGAATTAAAATAATGAACACACGAGAGGAGAGAGACACAAAATAAGAGACTTGCAATTATACTTTACTTTCTCTCTCTCACACACACACACACACAAAACGCACATTAAAACACGTCGGGGATGTCAAACTATACACGACCACCCGACAGGTGCTGCCTCCTCCCGACTCGAGACGATTATGTAAATGAAGTCTGCGACGGGATATCGCGGGAAAGGTCGTGCAGTGCGACAGGGGGCGTCTCTCGCGGGTGGTCCTGGTAAAAGTTCAGGGGTCCGAGTTTAACTTATTTATTCTATTAAAAAAAAACGTGGCTACAATTTAACGGTTAAAATGTGTCAGCTGAGCTAACCGACAAAAAATTGTCAAGCTTAGTGTCCTCGGGAAAACCAATGCAGTTAACAATTAAAATACTATCGTCATTAACATGAAATGGAATTGCTTCATTCTGTTTTAAATGTCCATCTGACCGTTTACCGCAAATCGAAACAACTTAAGCTCAACAGTTCTGTGACTCAGTTATTCTTTTATAACACACTAAAACGCAGTGGCTAATAGCTGCACATAACTATTTTAAAATATAAAAAGTCAACAATAAGTTTAATTATTGGGTGTGCGAAATGCTTGAACGGTGGCCTTTCTGATAGATAGATAGATAGATACTTTATTAATCTCAAGGGGAAATTCACAAGGGTGTGCCAGTAAAGTAACTCCTCATAAAGCAACTTCCACAACTACCAAAACTCACTTAGAACACATTGGAAAATTGTTAAAGCTCATTTGGTGTCTTCTTCTCCTCGTTAGTTGCCACAGCGGATCATCCAAGATTGTTGTCCGCATATTAGAATTTGCAGGCTTCCGGCAGAGGGGCGTTCCCTTATGCAAATATACTAATTATGTGCAAATATACTAATTATGTGCAAATTTAGAATTCCGTACCAATGAGTGTGTGGCAAAGCAACAATTAATCATAAAATAGTCTCACATGGAAACAATGCGATACTGACAGCTAAACACTGCGTAAAACGTATAAGTTTACAAAAAAAAATTTTTTAACCGTTTATTACATTTTTTTACAGTGATCAGTTAATGTATTTTTTCAGCGTCCCTTTTTTGGGGTTTAACGTAGTACTAGGGTGTTGTACCGTGTTAGCCATTATGAATGTAGAGAAAAGCCAAGCAAAATGACACCTTTTATTGGCAAACTAAAAAGATTACAGTATACAAGCTTTTGAGACATCTTGCCTGAAGAAGGGGCCTGAGTTGCCTCGAAAGCTTGCATAATGTAATCTTTGGGGTTTAACGTAATTATAATATAGTGAACCATGGAAATCAGTACACCGGCTTTCCACCCCTTGCTTGGAGTTTCATTGATGGCAGTGTGCTCGCTATTTGTATTATTGTGTGATTTTCTTTAAAATCGATCTCATTTAGCGCATGGTTTACCTGCCAATAAGACAGAAAGGAGCGGCGCTGTATATATCAATTAGAATATGCCTTTCATTGGACTGTCTACTGTTTATTATTGTGTATATAGCGTCTTTTCTAGATTTTATATTCATAAGAATCACATCTAAACGCTTTGAAAATCACTTAATTTTATTTATTTTTTTTTTTTTGGTCTGGCGCCTCCGTGTGATAAAATCCCCACTTGCGACTCGCCAGGGTGTCTAGTTATGCAATAAGTCGACCATTTTGGGCCCCCCATAATCATCTAGACCCTCCAAAAAACACTCATTTTAGTACCAGATTTTTTTTTTGGAGGGAATGACACCAAAAAGAGTAAAACAATCGACCTCTTCAGCAAAAATGATCAAAAGGACTTGAAGTTCTGCTGTCCATTTAAAGAGCAGCTTGGCTCACATGTAAGCAACATGTCATGCATTTGATTCCTATTTATATAGAATTTATTCACTTATTGTTCATTTAAGAGTGCCTTATCATGTATGTAGACATTCATTCATTTGTTTTCAATTTCCATTCACAGAAGGCTGACATCTACTCATTACATTTTTGTGGTGATTTTCCATTAAAGCACCCCGGCCTACGTTTGAGTTAATGAATGCATTTGTGTGAATGTCATATTTAATCTTATTCACTCATTATTCCCATTGATTTTTTTGGACTAAAATATTCCAGGCCACATACAGAATCATGTATTCACTTAATTGTCACTTTAAGGGCGGCATTGCCACATGTAACATTTCCATGCACTAAACGTCCCAGGCTGTATAAAAGCTAATTTATTCACCTATTGGCCAAGTAACACTAAGAAAGCCGATATTTTTTACATATACACATACACACACAATTTATTCATCGTTTAGATTCACACAGCATGCAAGGCCCATTACATTTGAATTGTTTTGCGGTCTTCGGTTCGTAGTACAATTCAAAGAACAGAAATCACTGAAGGGAGAGGCTGCAGTCTCGTGTAGCCCACTCCGTGGCTCAGTGGGCCGAGTGCTTCTGCTGGGGACAGCGTCGCTCCTGGCCCGGCCGGGACTCCTGCCTTGGGCTGCAGGGTTTCCGACTTGTGCTAAAGCTTTTGCTCCAGTTTCCGTCCACCGTGGCCTCCCCCCACCACGGGCTGCTTCCAGTGTCATGTCTTGTGGGTGGATCACTTGCTGAGCACCTGCTGCTTCTTTTCATGATTTTACAACAAAGTCTGCCAAGTTGGACAAAGCTTTTTTTTGTGTATATCAATTTCATCAGTCCATCCAGTCGTTGGCTCCTCTCTCTTTCTCTTGCCTGGGGGTCAAATTCTGCTTTGATTTGTTAAATTTTGACTTGGCTGTATATGGAATGTTATCCGTTTCTAATTAAAATCATCCATCCATTATCCAACCCGCTATATCCTAACTACAGGGTCACGGGGGTCTGCTGGAGCCAATCCCAGACAACACAAGACGCAAAGCAGGAAACAAACCCAGGGCAGGGCGCCAGCCCACCGCAGGGCACACACACACACACTTAGAATCGCCAATGCACCTAACCTGCACGTCTTTTGACTGTGGGAGGAAACCGGAGTACCCGGAAGACACGGGGAGAACATACAAATTGCACGCAGGGAGGACCCGTGAAGCGAACCGGGAGGCAGCAACGCTACCCACTGCGCCACTTCAGCTAAATTGCACACCTCTTAGATCATATCAAGAACACACAAATAAAAAAGCAAGAAGAGAAACCCCCAAAAAAGAATAATATTCTGGCATTCGCAGCTTGTCGCGCGTGCAGCCTTCTTCATGCAGACGATGAACGAACGGTCGAGTGACGTGCGAGCTTCCGAACAGGGCGCTTGAAAAAATCAAAAAACAAGCGGATGAGCGCGAGTCGAGTCTCACTTCACCCCAACACTGCATTGTATGAAAATATCCATCTATCCAGCATGAGCCTGATGAGTGACACGGCGGGGGGTCAGACCTACAACAGCAGCATCCTGCGCAGGGCAGAATCCAACAGGATCCAACAGGCTGCCAGATCATTCCAGGGGGACGCGCGCGCGCGCGCTCACACACACACGCACGCACATTCTCACACACCCACACTCTCACACACCCCTCCTCACTCTTTCCAGGTCTGGTTGATCGCTGCCAAATAACCCTGAATATACTGCACGTCTTAGGAGAGTATGAGAAAAAAACAGAAGGCGCCTGCTTGGCACAGACACCGAAAGAACGGGTCAACTGCATGGCATCGTATGAAGATATCAGTGGCAGTGTAAAAGGCTTCCGAGGTAAGGCTGCGTGTTTAAACGTTACGCCGACGACCAGAGAAGAATAAAATGCAGAATAGAGTAAATAATCTAAACTAATTATTAGTACCGAAGAATGTAAATACTGTTGAGGTAAAATAAATTGCGATAATAGGCTAACCGAAATAGCGTATCGAAACAAAAATCGACAAAAGGCAGTTTTGACCAAATTTTTCGCTGCAACGTTGTGTACTGACAACTAAAACAACCTAAAGACGTAATACGTAATATATTATACAGGACTATATAAATCGCAGTATCACTGAAAAAGTATAACCCCCATTGAACTTAAAATAATTAAGGTTATGATTCACACTTAATGTTTTCAGTCTGAACCAATATCCACCCATCCAGTTTCCAACCCGCTGGATCCGAACACAGAGTCACGGGGGTCTGCTGGAGCCAATCCCAGCCAACACAGGGCACAAGGCAGGAACCAATCCTGGGCAGGGTGCCAACCCACCGCAGTTGAACCAATATAATTCTTTTTATCTTATCGATCCCAGAATTTTTAAGTGGAGGCAAATCATTTAGAGTGATTGGGTGCAATTCACTTGTTTTATACTGAAGTCAATCTATTTTTAAGTTGTTACAATTTAAAATGGTTTATTGGTCATAACCTGTTTTTATGCTATTAGAAATATTATGAACATAACACATTCCAATGCTGTACTTTTTACATTTATTTCAAAATCTAGTGCAAATACACAATCATTTTGCAGTGTAAATCTTAAATATACAACAAAAAATTATTAAACATTTCTACAGCTTTCTTGAAAGTATGTTTTATTACGAGTTCTTATACCTAAGAGTAACAGTTAAGAAACAGGGTTACTTACCAGAAATCCTCCGTTATAAAAGTCTGCTGCTGAAAATGACCAGACCTGCATAGCCACGTCCACTCCACTCGGGAAAGTGTTCTTGTTTTTTGGCAGTGTGAAAGCCAACACGCTGGAAAGTTCGACCAGAAGAAAATACAAAGGGCTCCCTCCACAAAGAGCGCACGAACAGCCTAAAATATTAGATTCACAGAAATAGGATTTTAATGCTTATTCCCTCCAGCATAACTTACTTTGGTATGAATACATTTTTTTACTTTGATTTATATCTGAAACCAAATTTTCAAGCTACAACACTAAATGACTAATCTTAAGTTGCTTGAAAGAGAAAATTTACGTTGAATGAACAACATCAATGTTATACTTTTTTCAGTGTACTTCTTTCGGCTGCTCCCATTAGGGGTTGCCACAGCGGATCATCTGTCCACATATGGATTTGGCAAACTTTTACACCGGATGCCCTTCCTGACGTAACCCTCCCCATTTATCCGGGCTTGGGACAGGCATGAAGAAACACACTGGTTTGTGTGTCCTCTCTGGCTGGGTTACAGATAATGTTTAGTAGTTTACAAAGTTAATTTTAATGTCAAACAGTAACCAGTACATAAATTTATTTCATGAAATGGCCAGCCCATGACCAGACCAGAGTCCGCGGCCCACCGGGCATTGCCCTAATGCCCTACTAGGCAGCCCGCCTCTGCACACACACACACACACACCTTCATACAGAATATGGCAGAGCACATGAATATGCAGAGCCAACAGGCTCAATGACTACGGTCAGAGGGGGCTACAGATCTGACAAAGAAATTGTCGAGGGGTCGGTTTCGTTTTAGTCTGAGTGGGCCCGAAGCGTTTTGGAACAAGCAATGAGCTGGGTGAGGACTCCATGGTGGTCCTCCTGACGCAGTTGGCGACACGAGAAGTTCTACAGGTCTGCCACAGACAAAAGAGCCCAGCCAAGGATTTTCCCAGCAGATCTTACACCTCGCCCTCTCATTTCGATTTGGAGTGCGACATCGCCGAACCCAAACCAGGCAACGATGACAAGTGAGATTACATTTTCAAACTGTGACTTTGTCAAAACTGATATTTAAAAGATTTCCCAGCCAATCCTAGCTCTTTAGTTAGTGTACAAAGTGCAACCACTGCTGAGCCTTCTAAATGAGGGAAGTGGTGTTCATGTCCCAGCCGAGAGGGTTTGTGCCAGCTGTGCCCGAGAATTTCAAGGATTCCACCAGAGTGTCTGCAGCAAGCGCTCATTTCTAGTGCAAGAGGTCGTAATGGAAAGCTGTGTGGCACAGCGGTTAAGGCTTTGGACTTCAAACCCTGCCACAGACATGGTGTGACCCTGAGCAAATCACTTCACCTGCCTGGGCTCCAATTGGAAAACGAAATGAAACCAATTGGGTCCCCAATGTTGTAAGTCGCTTTGGATTAAAGGCGTCAACCAAATTAATAAATGTAAGGCAAAGGCTGTTTGCGAAGATGAAGACCCATTTGCACCGTCTTGGTGGAATTGAGGACCACCAAAACACAAGACAAGACACCTCCTTTCTGTAAGCTGTTTTGATAGCATTAGTTATTATTCCAATGGGGTGTGCAGGCATCCTCAGCAAACATGTGGAGTTTTACTTAAAGATCAGTGGACCTCCAGTCACTGGGGTCCAGGCTGTAAAGTAGAGAGGGAAGACCACAGCCTGGAAGAGCACCTGTGCCAATATGGAGAGATGGCAGCCCCCACACAAACACATCATCTCCGGTTTTACAGGTGGCAGGATTCACTTCAGTCCGTAGAAGTTCAGGGACGACGGTGTGCAAAGCTGAACCAAAGTCTACAAAGAGTGTGCTCGAACATTGGGACTGTAAAAGGAGCTTATGCCAGATTAAACTGAAGGCCCAGCTGGATGGCATCGTCCACAGACCTGTGTGCTCCAGACGTATCAGTGTTATCAGTGTTAGACTTCTGGTGGGATAGAAGAAGCCCTTCCTGGTGGAAGAGCAACAAGCTTGTAATCAGCAAGGCAGCTTATCTGATCCCATCAGGGAACAACTGAAGTTCAAAGCAATTGGCTACGGTACACTGACCACAAGAATGGTTCAAGATGTCTGCCAAGTTAGGTGGGCGCAGCCTGGCACAGGTTGGATTGGTGCGGGTGAAACAGGGTCCTGACCGGCCGACTTTTTGCAGTTCTGTGTTGTAAACAGCGCACAGACGTCTCGTTCCTTGACCAATTAGGAAGAAAAAGAAGAGAAGAGGAGGAGGAGGAGTGAGGCTTTTGTGAAGAAGTGGCGGCTTTTGTCTAAACCACTTCAGAAGCGGAGGAGCGACTTCTTTTTGTAATTCACGGCAGACTGAGGGCACTAAACACAGAGGCGCGATTGTCTGTTCAACACTGAAGCTCCTGTTCGCTTTATCTGACTGCACTGTTAGCCAATTTCTGAAATGTGTCCAGGTGTCCTTATCATCAGCTTTATGGTCCCTTTTTTTCTCTCTCTCTCATCTGACACAGATTCCTTAGTTCTCTGGCGCACCGCGACTCTCCATTGCTGAAGATCACAATAGTTTGGCCGAGAATGCAAACCTCTTCACAGAAGCTGATATGGCGGTCGGCTCATGAAGGCTTTCACGCGCAGTCTGTGCAGTCCTGACAATCATCAGCTGACGCAGCAGTCCGCGGCCATACGGATTTCTTCACTGCTTTAGCTCATTTCTGCCTTTGTTTGGAAGTGGGAAGCAACTGCAGCGGAACGCGGTCAGAAATCTCCAGCGGCGCGCGATGTCAAGCCAGGCCGGAGTGCGTCACGTTTAGCGCAGTCGCAGTGCTTCCCTGGTGGGGCTTTGAATGAACTGCTTGTATCTGCGGAGCTCGATGGCGAGGTCTGCGTTACTAAAGTCGCCCATCGCTCTAACTGGGGGGATCGCGTGGCTCTTCTCCAAACTGGTGATGTGATCTGCCAGGTGCTGCTGCGCTTCAGTCACATTCACCTCAGCCAGGATGTAAACGAGGTTTTTAAAAAATATATTTTTTATTGATTTTAATTATTTTTTTATTGAGTTTAATTTTTAATTGATTTTATTGATTTTAATTAGGGGCGGTACGGTGGTGCAGTGGTTAGCGCTGCTGCCTCGCAGTTAGGACACCCTGGTTCGCTTCCAAAGACTTGCAGGTTAGGTGCATTGGCGATAATAAATTGTCCCTAGTGTGTGCTTGGTGTGTGTGTGCCCTGTGGTGGGCTGTCGCCCTGGTCGGGGTTTGTTTCCTGCCTTGCGCCCTGTGTTGGCTGGGATTGGCTCCAGCAGACCCCCGCGACCCTGTAGTTAGGATATAGCGGGTTGGATAATGGATGGATGATTTTAATTAGAAACGGATAACATTCCATATACAGCCAAGTCAAAATTTAACAAATCAAAGCAGAATTTGACCCCCAGGCAAGAGAAAGAGAGAGGAGCCAACGACTGCAGCTATTCGATAAAAGGAGGAAGAAGGGTATCCTTTTCCCTAAAAAAATGGAATCTTATACAAAGTTACTGATTAGGGAAGCTCCTGACAGGTTTTTCAGTTTTGAACAAACCCTCTATGTGAGAATTTCATTTCCCAATTTCAAGTAGTATAGAACATCGGTTACCCACCGACTTCAGAGTTGGGTTTCCTCCAGTTGAGCCAGATATGTGCTAGAAGTGCAGTAAAGGCAATTCCAGTTTGTCCTTCTCCACTGTAAGCCCCTCTGAGAGCCCACCACACACAGCTGTTCTTGGGTTAGGAGTGATTGGGACACCGAGGCTCTCTGACAGATTTTGGTCCAAAATGTCGTTAATTTGGTGCACGGCGCCCAGAACATGCAGCCCAGTGAGGCTGAAGCTCAATTCCAAACCTTCGCATGTTGGATTGCGACCTGGAAACATTTTGGACAATTTTAATAGGAAATAAATGAGAAGATTTTAAAGTTGAACGCATGACTGAATGCTTTGCACATGTGGTGCTCGAGTGAATTCTGGGCTCATGCAGTTTCTGAAATACTAAGTGACGGATTCACCCAAAAAGCTACTCTGGAGTTTCGAAAGGGGCCGACTTTAAGATGGTTTTTATAAATTGTAGAAATGCTATCCGAATCTTCACGATGGAACAAGACAGGGACGTGTGGTTAGGGGCTGTCATCATGAAAAGTAAAAAAAAAACTAATAATGATAACATAAAATTAATTTGTCCACTGGCCTGTGCTATAAATTTGTTTTCTGTATGATTCCAATAATTGTGATAATTTTTATAGTCAAAATCGCTGAATTGGCGCATTTCCTCTTCAAATAAAACGGAGAAACGCGGAAGCAACGAGTCTCACCTCAGCTCGGACTGCGCTCTCCCTCACCCACGGGGTTGATGCGTGCAGTTGGCGTGTGCCCGTTGCTGTCTCTCTGTATGTGGCCAGTATACGGTTTGCAGACACGTTTATTATACACCCTGACTTTCTAGAGTCTGACTAATATCTTTAATGATTGTGTCTGACATATTTAGTCTTACTGATGGGACATTAAACCGCAGTGAAAAGGCACAGGGTGAGGCAGACAGTACCGTGCCGGCCTGAAGGGGGCGCATGTGAGCCCAACAGCTGCTTAATCCTGTTGTTCTAGTGTATATACGCAGAGGCGTAATAAGTTAGCGACATCAGAAAGTCACGTGCACTGCAGCGGTCCGTTTATTCTTATTTTTTGTTCCGATTGACTGCCAAAATGGAAGGTTAAGATTTGTAAAACTAAAGGAAAACAAGGAGGACTTTTACAAGAAAGTGCAGGAGACTTCTGTGGAGAGGGATAGGCGCATGGACTTCATTTACAAATAAAGGTAAGACAATAAATGGTTTTCAGTTTTATTAAAAAGTAAGATCAGACTAAGAAAAAAACAATCCAATATTTAAAAACTAAATTTTGACCTTAAATAAAATATTCTTTTGTTTTTCTTGTTATCCTTTTTTTCTCTCTCTATTAAAATTGATTAAAGCATCAGAATAAAAAGCTAAAAAAAACTAAATATTTCAATTAAGGTCAAAGTTGAAATCTTTTTTTTTTTGTATATCACTCAATACTTTCATTTGTAGTTAATGAGTATGAACAGGGCCGCTGCTGGCCAAATGGGTGCCCTAAGCAGAAATTTACTTTTGTGCCCCCTCCCCCAAATATTACGGAAGTAAAAATAAAATAATAAAAAAAAA
>JANRMT010056873.1:0-10829 GCA_026402145.1 Polypterus bichir lapradei
ATTGTTATCGGACAAGTCATCGTGTCATTGTTGGTGAGTAACCATAAATAATTAATACATTTACTGTATACTATTTTTCTTGCAATGTACGTATTTATTGCTGGTGACCTGTCTATCGTAATGGCTGTAACATATGTGATATCGGAGACACTCAATATCTTTAAAATAATATTTAGGTTTTACTGTATATAAACAGTGTGTATTTATATACATAATTTCAATGAATCTTACCTAATATCTAAGAGAATACAAAGGGATTATGCTGTATAACGCTGCGGGGAATATTTATAAACAGTGCGGGAGAGTTTATAAGGGCTTAAAATATATAAAAATAACCATACAAATATATGGTTTCTACTTCGCGGATTTTCACCTATCGCGGGGGGGTCTGGAACGCAACCCCCGCGATGGAGGAGGGATTACTGTACATGTGTTTTTCCTAAGAGCAACACATAGAAATGTCCTTGTCTTTAAAATACCGATTGCTAGCCCATTACATAAACATTAGATGAATGCTAAATGCGCTTTTGTGTCTCGTATTTGAGAGAGAAGAAAAGCTATATGAAATTAGAATGTTTGTATAAAATGGAAAAATCCGATATGATCTGACTGGAAAAAATGTAACACTTGTCAGGTGTGACCTTATATATGATTCACGAGTTGCATGGAGAAAAATCAAAACTGGTAAACTAAAAAGATACAGTATATTGTGTAAAGCAAAAGACAGTTGACTTTTAAGAAAAACTGTTTGGTACATTTAATTTATAACAGAATACAGAATCAAGTAATTCATAAATCAGTTTAAACATATCTTAATATAGCTTTGTGTCCATTTTGAAATATCTGAAATTAATTTGCCTAAAATGTTTTATATTTGACATACTGTTTATTTAAAGATACAGTATTTTTAAAGAATTTCTTAATATAGATAAGTTATTCTGAGACACAGCATATTGAAATAATTTGAAATGTGTAAAAATCAACAGAACATTATAAAATGATATGCCTGAGATAGCTTAAAAATGACTTACAGCTGATGTTTAAGCTATTTATTTCAATTTTTAATCATTATAAACCCAATTAACAATTGGTGTAGTTGGCTTTTATTTAATATTTCCCATTGTCCTTCTCAGTGTCTTGCAATTTCCTTATCACTACTATTGTTCATCATCAAGATATTCTTTCTGATCTTGTAATAGTAGTCTGAAGTTATTCTGCATTGCAGGCCTTTGAGAGAATCATCAATACCTACCGGTCTCATGGCCTATTGTGTAGTTCCTTTAAAGGGGATGAATCCATTTAATTTCCTGTACATACACGTGTAGTTCCATATAAATTTTGCATGGTATTTTTTATTTTTAAAACTGTTGTTCATTATAGCTACATCTGTGTTAACTGTTATTTATAGGTCACTGGACTTGAAATGCCTACAGTATATTCACATAATGGCCAGGCTATGTCTGTGTGAAGATTTGTTTCATATTTCAAAGACAAACATGTTAAGTTAGTTGTTATTTCTGAGTTGATTCTGTATGAATAAGCGTGTTGACTATTATCCCTCTCGAGGTTGGTCATGGCATGTGTCCTCTTTCCAGAATAGACTTGTCTCCTCATGACCCTGTATTAGATTAAGTTAAATAAATTAATGAATGAATGGACAAACATTTTAAAATTAGTTGCTTTTCTTGTTGAGCCATCTTAAAATGTAAACCAACCCATGCCAAAATATATTTTAAGACACCTCAAAATAATTTTTGTATTCCATATGGGTTTTACTCAGGAACTCTTCACCTACTGTACACCCTACACATGTACACATGTAAACAAGATTTACATGTTATGTTTATTTGTGCCTCTAAACTGGCTTGCAATAAGTGTTTGCCAATGTGTTTATTAAGGTGGCCTGCAAAGAACTGGTAACCCATTTATTTCAAAATTTTACTTTCTACTCAGTTCTACCAGAACAAGTTGTAACCTGACCAGCTCAATATTAGAAAATTAATGCTTGAATGAAATAAACTCTGTTGCTTTATGCCATTTCTTCTCCTCCCTCTGCAGTACGGATGACTGACACCAGTACCACCTCTGACATCACGTCTGTCATACTGGGCCTGCCTCTTTTTGCCTGGATCCCATATATAATCAATCTCATCTCAGTATCTTCTTGTCTCCAGTCTGAAAAGACCTAAATATGTTTGTTTTTTTTTTAATCCTACAACATACAGGGATCACATCCATGCCCCAACCCTTTATTATCTCGCTGTGTCATTATTACTCTAGTCATTAACTTAATGCAGAGCCTGTGACTATAACTTTGACAGTTTGTGTCAGGTAGTATTACACTGAGAAGTAGCTCTTTTATTCTGTAATATTATAATAACATGCTGGAACAACAGTGGAAAATGATGTTTAAGGGGGCATTGAAAATATTTTAAAGATGTAAGAAAAACAAGCAACTATTTAACTATATCTAATAAATATATTTTTAGTCAGAATAACACGTAAAACATATTAAAATTTGTACTTATAGTATTTGAATAGAATGCAGTTTTTTAAGACCTATTCAAAACTCATAATGTACTGAAGAATCTCATTTGGCCTGCAGGAAGACAAACCTGACTAATAACTAATATAATGGGATTTATCAGCAATACAACATGCAGAACAGACATTTGCAAAATATTTTATAATAATATTAATTCATTAATTAATTAAAGTGGGTTTGGAAAAAGGATGGATAGATTTATTCATTTTAAAAACCATTCTTAAATATAGCATCTGGGAAATCTGAGCAAGCTATATTGCGCACTCCTGCCTAATGCTTGATCTATGAACATTTTTTCTTTGCACCACAGAGATCTAGGAGCTGCGGATGTTCTGTCTCCTTAATTATAATGGTTATGCTGGATTACTTCTGATGTCTTCTGTATGTACTTTGACTGGGAATGACTGAGAAATGACCTGAAGTTTGCAGCCACCTCGATTGCAGCTTTGGGCTGAGCATGCCTATAATGCCACAACATTACACAGTATGTATGTGGTTGTATGTTGGACCTTCTGAATTCTAGTAGCTATGTTTCATATGCATCTTGTAATATATCCTGCTATACTTCTTCTTTATTTTTTTGTTGCTATGCAATCATCGCTCAGCTACGCCAACCCACCCCACCTGTCTCATCTTCTCTGCTTTGCTGCATTGCATCTCTGCTACTTTCAGATAAGTATTGCTCTATACTATGCTGAAATACTCTTGTGATAAGCTACATATTAAATAGTTTGTGGTCAAGTGGTCAGACTGGAAAGTCCTAAAAGACACTGGCACTGTGCGATTCCCAAAATATTTACTTTGTAGGTCAGGTCGTCGCTACTGCCAGGTTGCGAATGAAAAGTTCACTGGCAGCATTTGTTCAGGAATATGGCATCCTACTTATGGATTTGGGAATAAGAGTGTCTGTGTGCCAATATGCTAAAATAACCTCAGGCTATGGATCTGTGCACAATGAACCTCATCACCTAACACTGCATTGTTTAACTCAAGATCTCTTAGTGGCAAAGCATTGATGCTATCAGAACTCATTACAGTTCATTTCTTATATATGACTCAGGCGCTGCCACAAGTGGCAGCCTCTCCAACAGCTCTGTGTACAACTTTATTTTTCTACCTTTTTCTCTATTTTACTGATCACTCCTATCACTTTCTTTTATGTGGACTCGTTCCCTGGACACTTTTTACTACTTGGACATAGATTTCTACACGCCGAGACTCATCTATTCAAGTAGTCAGCTTCAATTTTGAGAACAAATGTCTACACTGTTGTGGTTCCCTGTTTACCTGACGAGGAAAGAAGGCAGTATCGTGGCAGCAGAGCCGGAGCTAAGCTAAAAGCGAAGCGGCTTGCAAGAAAGTGGCACTTCAAACCTTCGGTGCCTTCTGTGTTCCTGGGAAATGTGAACTCACTTCCAAATAAGATCGACGAACTGGCCGCGCTGGTGAAAAATGTCAGGACCTACAGAGAATGCAGTTTGCTGTGTTTTTGTAAAACGTGGATAACAACTACCATCCCAGATGCTAATGTGGAGCTACCCTGTGGTTGAGCACAGTTAGAGTGGACAGAGACGCAAATACCTGCGGAAAGGAGGAGGACTAGCTCTATATGTAAATACAAGGTGGTATAACTCTGGACATGTAAACGTAAAAATCTCCACTTGCTGTAGGGACATCAAACTGTTGGCTGTAAGTCTGTGTTCCTATTACTTGCTCAGAGAGTTTGGACATGTCATTGCTGTTATTGTTTACATCCCTCCTTGAGCACATGTACTGATAGCGGGTGACATCATCCATTCCGCTTTTGCTGAATTGCAAACACAGCACCCTGAGGCACTTGTGCTAATTGCTGGAGACTTTAGCCATGTGATGCTGGACAAAACATTACCTGCCTTCTCCCAGTATGTGGGTTATAACACCCGGGGAAATGGGACTATTGAACTACTATATGCAAACGTTAAAGATGCATACAGCGCTACCCCGCTGCCTGTGCTTGGGAAAGCAGATCATAACCTGGTTCTGCTTCAGCCTCACTACAAACCAAGAGTGAGGGAGCTACCTAAAACCACGCGCTCATTCAGGAAGTGGTCCCCTGAGGCAGAGCAGGCTCTGAGAGACTGCTTTGGAACTATGGACTGGAATATCCTGCAGGTGTCACATAATGAGAACATTGAGGAGGTTGTTGACTGCACTACTGACTACATCAACTTCTGTATGGACATTGTAGTTCCAGTAAGAACAGTACACTGCTATGCTAACAACAAGCCATGGACTACAAGTGACATCAAGGGCCTTTTGAACCAGAAGAAAAGGGCTTTTAAAGGTGGTGATCAGCATGAGCTCAAGTGCGTGCAGAAGGAACTCCGAGTCCAGTTCAGGGTGGCGAAGGAGCAGTACAGGAGAAAGCTGGAGCAGAAGTTGCAGAATAACAGCATGAAGGAAGTGTGGGATGGGATGAAGATCATCACTGGCTGCAGCTCGAAGCGGGGTGCCATCATCGAGAGAAACGTGGAGAGAGCAAACCAAATGAACAACTTCTTTAACAGGTTTGACCACCCTAACCCACTCTCACCTTGGAGTACTGCACCCTCCACCCATCATTCTGCTGATACCAGCATAGGAGAGACATCCCCACCCACAATTACAGCAGCCCAGGTGAGCAGAGAGCTGAGGAGACTTCATGCCAGCAAAGCAGAGGGTTCAGATGGAGTATCACCACAACTGCTGAAGGCCTGTGCGCTGGAGCTGGGGAGTCCTCTATAGCGCATCTTGAACTTGAGCCTGGAACAGGGGAGAGTCCTGAGGCTTAGGAAAATATCTTGCATCACCCCAGTCCCAAAGGTATCACGTCCTAGTGAGCTGAATGACTTCCAGCCTCTCGCCCTGGCGTTACATGTGATGAAGACCATGGAGCGGCTGCTGCTTCACCACCTGAGGCCACAGGTCCACCACGCCCTCGACCCTCTGCAGTTCGCATACCGGGAGAAGGTGGGAGCGGAGGATGTCATCATGGATATGCTACACTGATTCTTCTCCCACTTGGACAGAGGCAGTGGTGCTGTAAGAATTATGTTTCTGGACTTCTCTAGCACCTTCAACACCATCCAGCCTCTGCTCCTTACAGACAAGCTGACAGAGATGGGAGTAGATTCATACCTGGTGGCATGGATCGTGGACTATCTTAAAGACAGACCATTGTGGTCAGCAACACAGGAGCACTGCAGGGGAAAGTACTTTCTCTGGTCCTGTTCAGCCTATATACATCGGACTTCCAATACAACTCAGAGTCCTGCCACGTGGAAAAGTTAGCTGACGATACTGCTATCATGGGCTTCATCAGGAGTGGGCAGGAGGAGGAGTATAGGAATCTAATCAAGGACTTTGTTAAATGGTGCGACTCAAACCACTTACACCTGAACACCAGCAAAACCAAGGAGTTGGTGGTGGATTTTAGGAGACCAGAACCCTCCTGGACCCCGTGATCATCAGAGGTGACTGTGTGCAGAGGGTACAGACCTATAAATACCTGGGTGTGCAGCTGGATGATAAATATGACTGTAGTGCCAACACTGATGCTCTGTACAAGAGAGGACAGAGCTGACTATACTTCCTTCGAAGGCTGGCGTCCTTCAACATCTGCAATAAGATGCTGCAGATGTTCTATCAGACGGTTGTGGAGAGTGTCCTCTTCTATGCAGTGGTGTGCTGGGGAGGCAGCATAAAGAAGAAGGATGCCTCACGCCTGGACAAACTGGTGAGGAAGGCAGGCTGTATTGTAGGCATGGAACTGAACAGTTTGACATCCGTGGCAGAGCGACAGGCGCTGAGCATGCTCCTTTCAATCATGAAGAATCCAATTCCTCCCATAAACAGTAACATCTCCAGACAGAGGAGCAGCTTCAGCGACAGACAGCTCCACTGACAGACTGAGGAGATCGTTCCTCCCCCACACTATGTGACTCTTCAATTCCACCCGGGAGGGTAAACGTTAACTTTATACAAAGTTATTGTCTGTTTTACCTGCATTTTTATCACTCTTTAATTTAAAATTGTTTTTATCACTATGCTGCTGCTGGAGTATATGAATTTCCCTTTGGGAAATCATCCCCACCATACTTCTTAAATCCTGTGTTTATGTCATAATCCTGACTGTTACAACAATAATAAATACATCCCTGGACATTGGCTTTGTGCCAGCTACTTTTTAAATCACTTCTGTAACCCCAGTGTTAAAAAAGTCTGGTCTTAATGCTGACAATATTAACAATTTTCAGCCTATCTCACACTTAACCTTTTCTATGAAAAGTTCTTGAACGTATTGTAGTCTCCCAACACACTAATTATTTAAAATTCTAATAATCTGATGGAATCCTTTCAATCTGGTTTCAGAGCACAGCACAACTGTTGAACTGCTCTCCTTCAGGTAACTAATGATTTGTTTATGGTAGCAGACTCTGTAAAAAACAGCATATTAATTCTGTTAGACCTCTTCTGTCCAAAATGGAGAACATTCTGGGTATCTTTGGCACTGCCTTCCAGTAGTTCATCCTATCTGACTGACAGGCAAGAGTTTGTTAATCTTGGCAACAGCAGATCCAGCTCAGCACTGGTCACACAAGGGGTTTCTCATGGCTCTGTCCTCAGCCCTCTGCTCTTCTGTATCAATATGCTTCCCCTTGCCAATATTATTCCTAACTATGGACTGAGCTATCGGTTTTATGCAGATGTGCTCAACTCTATTTCAATGTTAAAAGCAAAACTTCAGAGCTTTTTCGGCTCAAAACTTGCCTCAGCGAAATTAAAACCTGGATGGAGCATAAATCATTAAAATTACATTGCAAGAAAACTGATCAGATGGTGATCTCATCAGACCTTCTTCTAATAAAAGGAATCTTGGTGTCATTTTTGATTCCTCCCTTTCTTACTCCACTTACATAAACCACATTAAGAACCTTTCTTACTTTCACCTCCTTAAAATATCCCATGTTTGCTCATTCCTCTCCTTTTCTTAATGCTGAGGAACATGTCCATGCTTTTATCACACCCCACACTGATTATTTTAACTCTGTAATGGCAGATACCCTTTCTAATCTTATATCACAGCTCCATTTAATTCATAACTCTGCTGCAAGAGTCCTTACATGAATCAGCAACAGTGAGCACATAACACCCATCCTGCTTTGTGTTCACTGACTCCCTGTGTCTTACAGGACTAAATTTAACATTCTATTATTAATCTTAGAAAGTTTTAAATGACCTCACACCGGACTACATTAGTGAAGTTCTCCATCGCTGTGCTACAGCTTGCACACTATGGTCCTCTGATTCCGGCAATCTTGTTGTGACCTACGTTAACCTGCACTCTGTAGGTGACAGGGCCTTCAGCTGTATAATGCCCAGACTTTGGAATGACCTCCCAATTAGATCAGCTGAATCCATTCATTTAAAAAAAAAACAACTTAAAACTCATCTGTTTAAGAAAAGTTTTTTATCTTAACATTCTTCCCCTTCTTTCAGTTTAACTTTCTGTCCAGATACTCGCCAATTTTTGTGTTTGTTAAATCACAAATTATGTTATTTGTCTAAAGTATTCCTTTAAGTTTTGAACTTAGTATTTTACTCTGGTTTATTTTTTTTCTTTTATTCTATTTAATGCTTTGTATATCCTGTATTTATCTGTTAAGTGTTCTATGCATAAAATATCTGTATCCAATGTTATACTCTGTGGATAAGCACCTTGAGCATGGGAAAGGTGCTATATAGATAAGATGTATTATTATTATTATTATTATTATTACACAAGCTAACTTAAATAACATTCTAAGTGGGTGTTGGATTACAAGTGAGTAATGAGCTAGTAGGTAATACAACTAGATAATCAGGACAAAGCTTAAGAGAAGCACAAGCAAGAATCCAAAAATTGACATTGTGAAATGTTATAATATAACAGTCTTTACCTCAGAATTAATGTATTATTATTTTAATAATAACATGCTTTGTTTTTGTCCACCATCCATCCACTTTCTAAACCAATGTTTTGTTCTATCTTGTTGCGGGAAGCCATACCATAACCCAGTATTTTTGAGGCTAAAAAGGACCGTGAATGGGACCCCATTTAGTCATGGGGCATAGACATACAGACACATTCACTAATACTATTCCAGTTTAACATCACCAAACAACCTATATGCACTAAACATTGTGCTACTCACTTTCCTATATTCTATCTTAAAAATTAATAATGTGTGTGCATCTGCTGTCTTCTTATCTAAAAAAATCCTGATTATATATTTTTTTTTTATGTGAAGAAAAAAGAAAACATATAGAAAGAAATGTCTACATATCTAGCTGAGTGGGTTGCTGACCACTTTGCTCATTTTAAAACACAGCCAACAATAAAAATTAATATATACTGAAATAATATGTTTTATTGAAGAATACTTGAGTATTGAGCATATGAGGTATCTTGTGAAAACACATTATTCAGAAATGCATGTTTTAGATAAGTGACTACTTCTCCAGTTCAGTTAAGGGCCTATTTCCCCAATTCAAAATCACTTTATAAGATTATCATTCAACTATCTATGCAGGAATAGAGTAACATATATTTGATCCGTGGAGCGTGTAAATAGCAATTTTGTAATATGACCTTAATAAGTGAGTATTAGCAAAATAATATGCATGTAAACATATTGCTATTGTATATCCAAACAGAACAAGAAGATATTTCCAATCAGACAGATTTAATAATATGGAGTGGCAGAGAAAAATCTGACAATTTGCTTTGTGTTACAGAACAGGTCACTCAGAGTCACAGTAATGGTCAATAACACAAAAACTCCATACTTCACTTTACCAAAATTGTTGTCTAAACTAAAGAAAAGTCAAAACCAGAATTTGATTCCTGAGTAATTCTTTCATTTGCTCATACAATAATCTCTTACACAGGCATTTTGTTTAACAGTATTATAGTTCAGATGCTTGCTTAATGTGACCTGCAATTTAATGCCTAAAAATTACGCAATATCATAGCAAGGAGACACACAAAATGGCAGCACCCATGACAAATAGAAAGACAAAATGGCAGCAATAATGCAAGCAAAACCATAAAATGGTGATATAATTGACATCACCTTAATAATAAAAAAATATAACAAATTAAAGATTTATAGTAAAAATAAATATGGCAGACTACACTACCCTCTACATTAGAGAGGGTACTATTGTGAGGATGAAAAGCTTTACATTTCCTGAAGTGATTATCACTGAGGAACTGAAGTGGGCATAGAATATTTTTGCTGTTGTGCACTGTGTATAAGCTGGAACAATCCCTGGTCAGAGCAGTGGTCCATTGTAGGGTGAACACACGCATACACCCACAAACACACAAACAGCAGGGCAAATTCAGCATTGTCAGTTCTTCGGACTATTGGAGGAAGCCGATGCAGAAACAGGGAGGACATGAAACCTCTAAAAGAAGGTGATTCCACAGTAGGCCAGGGGATGGTGGGGTGCAGTACACCTTTCTCTTTTATCCCTGCAGACCAGACACAAGAAATTTTGCCTGGACTTGCTGACCTCACTTCCACCAGCCTGCCTTAAATGCAAGACAACTTCCCACTTTAAATTCAGTTTTGTTTTTGTCTCAACCTGTACTCTTCTGTACTACTAAACCTTAATTTTGCAGCCTTATTCAAGCGTGCAGGTGGCTGATCGCAAACCTCTTTTTTGTGTCAAGGTCTTTCATTTTACAATATACTAGCTGTGTAAGCCCGTGCTATAAACAGCCTGGGGTCTTAGAGACTATTGAAATTGTCAAGAAAAAAAATAAATTATAGAGATGTCAGGTAATTGAAAGGAACTACTCTGGGCGTCGCTCTCCTAGGTTTCGTTGTGCTGACGTGCTCGCCTTGCTTGTGTATTAGTGGTGGGAGAAAAAGTAAAAGGGATACTCTTTTGCGGATGTGCTCGTCTTGCTTGCGTAAGAGTTTCTCTCGTTTCTCAGCAGTTTTACTTTGGCAACAGAGTCGCTTTTTTCTTCCAACTCGTTAACTTTGGGCCGCCTTGCCGGCTCTCTTAGCTTCATTCTGTAGTAGCCTTGCACTTTCACGCGTAGACATCAAGTTTTCTGTTTCCTCAGAGGTGGAGTCGTTACCCTGACTCCACCTCTCACTTCCAGGCCGGACATACACACTGCCATGCGTAGACGTTTAAATATAATAAGCATATACATACATACATATATATATATATATATATATATATATATATATATATATATATA